>VUQG01012839.1:1886-94097 GCA_015106755.1 Etia nguti
TCTCTCCTGCCAGGCTCGGATCCTACATCGACTGGGCATTTGTCATCAGGTTAGCTTTACCCGATGGTTCGTGGCCTGTTTTCTCTCTCACCTGAAACAAGTTCCCACAGGTCTGCGAGTGAAGGACATGACATTCTCAGAGGTGCCAGTGCGAGTATATGAACCTACCTCTGTGTGTGATGGCTTGAGGAGAGGTCTAATGTATTTCCATGGAGGCGGATGGATATTGGGAAGTATAGGTATATGATGTTACTGTCATTTGCTTAACTAAAATAAAATAAAACTGCTCAAATACAAGTAAAACCTGACTTCCTTACAGTTACGGTCAGTAATTTTATGACAGTGCAAATGAATTTTAAGCAGCTTGAACTATGAGTAAAAACTATACTATTTTCATTTGAGAGGTATGGAGTATAAGAAAGTTTCAAAATTCCGAAATACTACAAAATTGTAACTAAGTATAATATTTTTCAGCACAGGTACAGAAAGGACAAAGAAGTGTCACCTACTGTTTGTGGTTATTTATGTCTTCTTTTTTGAGACAAAGACCTTTTAATAACTCTATCCTACTAATCCTGAACAGATTCTGCCGATGAAGTGTGTCGGCATATTGCCATTGAATCTGACACCACTGTGATATCTGTTGGGTATTTACACTTTTTGCCCCACTCCACATACAAATAGTAATCTCTTTTAATCACCATGAAGCTACAACTTAACATACTGCTCCTTTTCCTTTCACCCCTCTTAGATACCGATTAGCCCCTGAGCACAGGTATCCTTCCCAGCTGGATGATTGCGAGAAAGCAACGTGCCACTTCCTGTCTGTGGCTGAGACAGAGTTCGGGGTGGACTCTCACAGAGTGGCAGTTGGAGGGGACAGCACTGGGGCTAACCTGGCAGCAGCACTGTGCCAAAGGCTGGCATGCAGTGAGGACCGACATCTGCCATTCCCTTGCGCTCAGGTCCTCATTTACCCAGCCCTGCAGATGGCAGATTTCAACTTGCCTTCCTACCAGCAAAATCATGCTGTGCCCATATTGTTTCGTGGCCGGATGGCATTCTACTTCCTGCAATATCTCAATGGAGATGTTTCTCTGTGCCAAGAAGTGCTGGAAGGTAACCATGTCCCCACTGAGCTCAGACCACGCTACGATCTATGGTTATCCCCTTCCAACTTACCTCCTGAGTGCCTCACACGCGGTTTCTATAAGCACCCAAGCCCAGAATATGATGGGGAGGTGTATCACGCAATTAAAGATGGTTTGGAACCTGAGGTTTCCCCTTTACTGGCAGACGATGCTCTCATTCAGAAAACCCCGCGAACCTTTATCCTTACCTGTGAATATGATGTCCTGAGGGATGATGGGATTCTTTACAGGAAGCGACTTCTGGACCTGGGAAAAGATGTCACCTGGCAGCATGTGATAGATGGCTTTCATGGCATGATTAACTTTTTTAACCAGGGCTGGCTCACATTTCCCTCTGCAGTGCAAGTTGTGGAAGGTGCTGTTCACTATATAAAAAC
The DNA here is from genome assembly GCA_015106755.1 of Etia nguti. Classification (NCBI taxonomy): domain Eukaryota; kingdom Metazoa; phylum Chordata; class Actinopteri; order Cichliformes; family Cichlidae; genus Etia; species Etia nguti. The sequence continues at coordinate 3,415 of VUQG01012839.1, forward strand.
ACTGTGAGGGTAATAAATAAGATCCTGCAATAAACTTTATTCTACTTCTCATCTTGTTTTACATTTTAATAAACAAATGTGCCTCCAGTGTTTGTCATTACCATTATACCGTTCACAGAAGACACCCCCCCCACCCCTCCCCCCAATTCAATAAATAAAAACCAGTCTTATTCCAAAAATGAAAAGTAGCCAGAGGAAACCAAGTCTGCATACAATATTCTGGCACCCTTTTTAACAATATAGAGCAGGCAGCTAAAAGGTAAATGCCATTCCTTAGCTTTAGGAAATGTATTTCCTTTTAACAAAGATGTAAGACATCTTCTATTTGCTTCCAGGACACTCTGCTTGCTTTACCCACAGTGTTTGCTGTACCCATGGCAACAGAGCTCTATTTCCCCTCCACTGCTGAAGCGATTATGTGGTCAGGTGAATACACCTACATACTATCCATTTGACTAGTTAAACTAGCTCCAGCAGGGCTTTAGATTTCCCAGGTGTGTTTGATACTGGGCAAAGTATGAACCAGAAAGCCAATGCACAGGATAAATGGGCCCAAACTGGATGGAGAATAGAGCAGAAGTATGCAAACAAAGTGTTGTTAGGCAACTGGGCTGAAGAAAGACTTCAGGTAGGCATATTGTGTGTTTACGACATGCTTTACTCTACAGTGTGATAATGCAGCATTTTGATTCAGGGCCGACTGTATATCACAGTATGAAAACATGTTTTTCCAATCTAAACATACAATTTCACCTCAGTCTGAGAACACAGACTTTCTATGTCTTTTCATGCTGTGTCCAAAACATAATACTACATTAATGGCAACCCGCCAACATTTTTTTTAGAACCTCAGTTGGTAGTCAGATCTATAACAAAGTGATTAGGCAGCCTCAGTTCAGCTACATCAGCACAGCCTCCTGGTGGGCGAGAGCTGGAGACTAATTGCATTGATGTGAGTTTTGGCCATAGGCTGCTGGTTCAGGATTTGTGTGGAGAAATGACTTAAGGAATACTGTACAGCAGTGCAGGTCAATTGTGAAATGTGAGCTCTGCTGATCCTTATGCTGGGATTATTGCTCAAGTCCCTGTATATCCCCCCTTGCTCAGTCCACTTTGTGATGTCTGTTTATTCTGTCCGACACAGTTCACTCGCAAGTCAAAGATAGCCTACAGCACCAGTTGTGTAGACTACCGACCCCACTGGGATTTCAAGCCAGACATCTCTGAGAGAAGATCTGCCCTGCTGAGAGCTGAGGTCAGCCTTTAACTGCTCATTCATGGTATTATCACCAATTGAATGCCTGTCAAAAGCCTGCAAGTCAGGGTTTTTTTCCCCGCTAGAGTGTGAACACTTCTGCATAATACTGATGGCCAAGATAAAGGCCTGTGATAAAACTCTTTATGAAAGCAAGTTTCTGGTCAGACTCAGCAGCAATGAAAAATGTGTAAAATCATCAATCCTGCTGGGGACATACTATAGGGTTAGTTGGAGCAATTTGCCACTGTCACATGGTGAGCCTCTTGAAGATTAGTGAAAAAGAATAGGTCATGCCCTCTATATCTTAATCCAGCGAAGGCCACTGTGTGAAGGCTACGTCAAGATCTCTCTATATTGTTATCCAGGGGCTTCCATCTAAGATGATTTTCGCTCACCATGACCCACCATCCTCACATTATCTGGTCACACAGTATGCGGAAAGCAACAGGCATAACCTCACCACTGCTTTGCCCACTCTGCAACACAGACATCCAGACAACTTGACACAAAAGCCCGAGAGGTCTGACCAGCTGACTTCTGGTAAGTTCCATGCCAACACTGCCAGAAGGCAGAGATTATACATGGGAAATGATTTTGTACATTAACCCATTACAAGGAGTATGAGTGTAGTGCAAACATAAGTGCATTAAATCTTGTATGAACAAAATACATCAGCAGTTGAGCTCATGAACAATTAACCTAGGGTGGCCCCAGATGCCTTTCATAGTTCCAAATCAGCCACCGGTGTAATTAATGACTGCAGTAACATGGCAGTTAATGTGCTCTTCTTTTACAGCACTTCCAAACAACTTTGGCCCGCTGCAGACCACAAATCACCATTTTGAAATACAGCAGTCACACCTTCCATCTCTGACTGAGTACAGGTCAGCATACCAGAGGCACCCACTTAGTGCCTTCTGCCAGAGCCGCTTTGCCAAGGCTTCACACATGCTCTCCAGCCACCTCTATGAAGCCAATCATAACAACAAGGATCTGGATCTGAGACAGCACTTGATCCTACAAGTCCCGGATCATTATTTCAGTCTATGTCCACCATCACAACAGGCTTAATTTCAGTATTGTAGCTATGAAACTGCCTCCGATACTGCTGATTAATTTAGAAGCTATGTTTGTGGATTTCCCTTTTCCATAGTTGGCAACAAGTAAAACCCTAACTCAACAGACCATTTGGGGAAATCAAATGGATTTTAAAAAATTAAAGACGATTCTCATTATTTTGTGAGGACTACTGTAGATTTACGCTGGTGAGTTGCTTTAGCATTTATATGTGTGGGAGGGAGAAAGGGATGGGACTATAAATTATCTCCACCCTTTCAGAGTATAATTACATGCAAATTCTTTCTCTGCGCAGTGTGTATGTGAAACTGGAAATGAGCTGTTAGTATTACTCTAGATACTCTGCGGGAGAAATAAATAAATAAAAATACTGTTGATGCCAGAACTGACCTGGGTATTTAGGTAAAACAGAAGCAATGAGTCATCCAAGGCAATGTCTGAAGGGATGTGTCTAACTCCCATTCCATTAGGTGTTTAATTACAGAGAATCAAAGTGTTTAATTAGGAAGAATCAAAGATGCTTATGTTTGATGGTCAACCATCTGCGTCTGCCTCCCTTTTCCCCACTTGCCTGCTGCCTTCCAGTGTAGCTCTGTTTCACCCACTGTTAGCTAGTTAGTCTCTCTACTGTGCTGCTGATGCCTGTGTGTCACATGACACCCTTGGGTTATGGGAAATCTTCAACACAACACGTCTTACCAAAGAACTGCTGTATTTGCCTTTGAACCACATGATGGTGCTATAGCAGCACGTCCCTCTCGCTGTCTTTTAAGTCCTTGCGTTTACAGTCTTTACAGAGTGGGACTTAATTGTAAATGAGGAAACAATGAGGGATTTAATATTTGCATCATTCTTATGCATATTCAGTTGTTAATGTAATCAACACAGTAAAATAAACCACACATGTTTAGATTGCGCTTGTATTATTCTATTACTGTTTATAAGTCACACAAACAGCAGAATAGACATCTTGGTTAATAGAATTAGTCATTAAGTTTGGATTAATATTCAGTGAATGACAAATTTCTAAATTCCTCTGATGTTTATAAAACAATAGATAACAAAGTGAAGATATCATTCGGTACAATGAGCTGAGGATGTTCTTATTCTTATTCACAATGAAAACAAATACACATCTTTCTTGCCACCATAGAAGGTGACTGAAATGACAGAAATAACTACAAGTCTGAGTGTTTCAGTGCAGTGACAAATGCTTTCGAAGCTTACCTATTCATATTGCATGGCATACCCATTTACATCATGTCATATCTAAAGAGCAACTGTAAGTAATGACGTTGTATTCAGGCCACTGTGTAAAATATATTTGTGCCCTACACAAGGGGACACAGTAATAGATTAAAATTATATTGTTAAATTCTTGTTCAGTTAGCGCTGAATGATTTCGTTTACTCTGATGCTATTTTATGAATTACCTTTGCATTAAAGAGATTAAGCATCTGGGATGATATAAAACTGACATAATAGCAGGAAGAAGTTGCAAATCAAAGTAGCAAACAGTTTCAATGGCAGCCCATCCTGTGTAAATCTAGGTAAACAGTAGTTTGACTACCATTAAGAGTCTTATAATTTACATCTATTGCCAAGAATAAGACATGAGGAAAACACAATTCTTTCTGTAATACACAATCCACTGAAAATAAAGTACTTTTAGAAACAGATGCTTTCTTGCTTTGTGGAAAGGGAATCTTAATAACACTTCAAAAATGATAGAAAAGTGGTTGCAATTATGCAATGAAATTTGGGGCTGGGCTGAGTTGAACATAAACCTGACCAAAGCAAAACTCACCCAGGCAACAATAAACTTGATGTAAAGCATGCTCTCGTAAGGATACTCAATCACAATCTAATCTTAACATCAATGGAAAATTGAATCCTCATTACACACTAGTCTGCCGAAGCTTCTTATCAGGTAGTGAAAGAATAAAGGGGAAAAGTATGCCCTTGGCTGCAGAGAGTATGCTCAAATCCTCATCTATGAAAGCAGGAGAGATCTCATCAGCCTCAAACTTCATGGTGAACTGGCGGCTGACACAATATATTGTGTCATTCATCGCGACACACTGAAACACAGGGCAGTGCAGAATCCGTTTGGAGCTGCACTCATACCACAGTCGGGCCACCGTATGGTAGCGGTACACACTGACACCCAGGACTGGGTTAACATCAAACCGATACAAAAATCTCCCCACAGCCACCATATCTACAGTCTTGTCTTTGCTGCCTACTATGAGACTTGGCCTCCAAGTGTCAGTTTTGGGGTTGTAGCGTAGTAGCATGTATTTAAGAGTACCCCCAGAAACAAAAAGCTCTCCATCGCACACTGTCACATGGTGTGCCACAGCGAATGTATCATTAGGCAGAGGAGCCACAAATGTCCATCTGTCCAATCGTGGGTCGTAGCGCTCCACAGTAGAGAGGCACTCTCCTCCAATTGCATATATGTAGCCCTCCAGTGCTGCCAGTTTGCAGCGGGGCCTGGCTTCATTCATAGGACTGATCTCTTTCCAAATGGATGTCAAAGGATTGTAGCAGAACACTCGCTTTGAGGGTGTCATTTCTCTGTCAGTGCCTTGGCAGCCCACTGCCACGAATAAGTAGTTATCCATTGTGCACATGGCACAGGCTTTAGAGATGACCTCCTGTGGGATTAGGCAGAGTGTATGCCAAGTGTCTTTGTAGTCATCATAATAGTACACTGCACTTGATGTCCTCCTCTGCTCTGATGTTGCTGTGCGCCCTTCAGTGTTGCTGACCCAATCTTGAGGATCCATGTCTGCAACCATGACAAACCTCTTCCCCCTCATTCTTTGCCTCTGGATTTGTTCCCGCTCACCAGCCATTAGCCGCCCATAAAGGCTTGGATCCCTGAGCACATGGAGGTAGTTATCAGACATGACCCCCAGGGCTGCTTTCTGCAAAGATGTCTGGCCATGTTTCTTAGCAAGGCACAGTGTCTCCAAACAATTACCCAGATCAAGCTTACTCTTTAAGACTTCTAAATCTGTGTCATCAAGAATTTTTGCTTGAAAGTCTAAAAATGGAGCCCCTTCTACAGTCTCTCTATCTACCCCCTCCTTCACATTAAGGATTTTGCTGTCAGTAGCAGGACTGATAATTGGGTGAACAGAGACAGACTCATCGCCAGCTATAGCCCGAGAGTGAGTCACTGGAGTTGAGGCTCTTGAAGTTAGAAAGGGGATTGAAAGCTCCGACTCCTGTGCCGCAGACAGATAGCTCTCTTTGCGTAAGAGTACAGGCCTTGGGGGGTTTCTCAGCTTGAGGCACCCTGGCGAGGAGACATCTTTAACAGTGCTTTGTGGTGAAACCAGATCACGAATAGTTATGGGGTTTAAAGACGATGGAGACTCTCTGAAACTGCTGCCATGGCTTCCAAACTCCCCTGGCTTTGATTCAAAGTCCCTCTCATACTGAGTAGGTACCATATTAATATCTGTAATGGAGTGAGAAGATGACTCAACGTAGTAATCATATATCTTTCCACGCACAACCTGGTCTCCTGTCCCTTCTAGCACTATGTTTGCATCTCCCACTTTGACCTCTGCCTTGGAGAGGAAGCTGGAGTAGGACCCTTTGCTCTCCAGGTCCTGTCTTAACTCTCTGCCCACACCCACACTTCTCTCCAGCTTCTGCAAAATGCAAGGGGAGCGCCGCCCCGTTGTACTGACCATCCCAATCTCTGTTGGATCAGGGAGTTTCAAAGCAGATCCAAACATAACATTACTGGTAGCAACCTGTCCCTGCTTCTCATAAGTGATTATCTCTTCATCCATGCTGGTATCGTGGTCATCGTTTGTCGCAAACACATCCTCACTTGTTTTAACCTGATGTGGAAGAGTCTCAGCTGGTGTCTCCTTGGTGCTGTCAGATGTCAGGTCATCACCTGAAACTGCTAGCAACGATCTGGATTGCTGGCCCTCATCATCTGTCTCATCTTTTGTTGAGCTTTGATGTTGAAGTGTTGTCTCGCAGTTTTGGCAGGTTGCATTTCCTGGCTCTCTGTCTTTCACATAGAGCTGGATTCTTCTTGTATGCCTGGAGCTGTAGAACCTGTAGGCCCAAGAAACCAGCAGCACTGCAGCCACAGAGACACTAAGTTTCCACAGCAGCTGCATGTCGAACTGGACTCCCAAAAGCTCCGCAATGGGCATAGCTGTAGCAATGTTGGTTGGCTGATCCTATTGAGTGTTGTTGTCAGTGCACCTCAGCTGATAGTAACTGTCTGGTTGTCATTGTAAGAGAGCTGCTGTGATCTGATGACTGCCTCTGTGCCCAAAGGATCAAGTGTAAAATGATAGCTCTTGAGGCACAATTTGCATTACTGGCTCTGCAGAGGCGGGGCCTTTTCATGCACCACCTGTGGCAAGTCAGATGCAGCTTCAGTAACCATACACGGAATATGTAAATACGCCATAGATCAATATTTGGTTATGCAATTTGTTGACTCAACAAAGCCTTTTCCCACAACTATCCAAATGTTATATTATGTAATGTATGAGTTAAAGTTACCACAATACGAAGCCTTACTTTGTAGGGTTAAGTTTCAGTTTCAGCATCTTTTCTTGCTGTTTTCATGCATAGAATCTATTATGTAAATTTCTAAAAACATTCCCCAAATATTATGAGAGATAACTCTTCTTCACTTGCTCAAACATACTTCTAGCGCTCCAGAAGGAAAGCATGGTTTGAATAAAGGGTGGGGAGTAATGATAACTGACATTTATCAAATACTTATTAACCAGGATACATCTGTTTGCACAGCCATGCTCGATATTAAAGGTCCTTTCTGTGCCAACGCAGATGCTTAAATTAGTTTCTGTTAAGATGATCTGAAGATTAGTATCAGAGACTTAAATGACAGTCACATGCTATTCTAAACTCAATAAAGTGTACAGAGCACCATCTGAACAATAGAAGCATGTGTAACGCAAATAAAATGGGAAGTACTTGTACACATAACCTTGGGAGTGTCATTCATTTCTCTACACTATACAAGATTCAAACATGTATTTCTGTCTCATGGGAGATTTGTCACTCAGTTCCTGCTGCCAGGCTGCCATTTGTATTGTTGATAACACAGCAGTGAGGCTGTGGTCAACAACAAAATAGTATTCATCTTAACAGCGTGTTTAGAAGCATTGTAAAGATGCATCACGTGGGGACTCGTGCAGAGGGTGTGTCAGATTTCCTAGCCCACACTGGCAATGTTTGGTCATCTGATAGGCCAGCCTGCAGACAACAAAAAGGAAACTGGATTCTGCAAGCACAGTTGCCTCCTGAATAATTCACAAATGGTCTATAGAGGCAACCTCTTATCCTCACCACTGCTTCTAGCTTCAGGTGGAGCATTCAGAAGATGATTGTCATGTGCATTGTAGTCATGTGCTTTCACTTCTTGCTTATACAATGACCACATGTGACTGAAAATAAACAAAGCATAGTAAGTGAAACTAAAACCTTTTTTTTTTTTTTTTTAACAGATTCTTGCTTATGAGCAAATTTTCCTTTTGGATAAAAGAAAATGTGACAACACATTCGGCACATTCACATGCGGCAACACATTTAAAGGCTCTTATTTCTTATCTATTGCATATTTCCGGTCCATGATAATACAGTTATGAATTTAGTACTCATACCTACTACTAAAATGTGGACAACAGTAACACAGCCTTATCCACAAACTATTTAGGACAGACTTCTTCTGGCATGATGATTAAATCATATAAAGCCAATTGGCACATTGTATTGTACTCAGAAATGGACCTGTTTTTCTCACTTGAATGTGAAATGAGCGAGTGAAAGCAAAAAGCACAGAAGTGCCTCTTGAATAAAAATTACAATGATAGCCGAGTTAGAATACTATACAGTGGGTGGACAAGGATTTGTGCCCTTTGCTTCCCTTGCCAGATAAAAATTCATTCAAAGCACATATGACTGTTTGTTAATAATGTTTGTGCTCTGCAGCTCTCATCTCCCGAATGCAGTATGCAATATGGATAGTACTTTGGCAAGGTGAGCTGATATCCCAAACAGATAGGTCTATCCTTTCGGTTCAACTAAGCTTTAAAATCTCTCCTCTTACCTCCCACCTGGTTTAAACCTTAATCCCTTAATACATGTTGGGTCCTTAGAATAGCTTAAATTGCAATTCTTGTGAAGTCCAAAAAATGCAGGATTACGCTGCATTAAGCTATCTTTCACTGAAAGGCCAGAAACCGCAAAGAGTTAATGGCAATGTCCTTCAAAAACCACGCTGAGGTCCATATCATCAGAAAAAAATCAAAAAGACGTCTTTTTCTCTACAGAGTCGATCAGCACACGTTCTTATACATTATGGTGGGATTTTATTTAAATAATTTCAACAGTTCTTTCAACCATCTTGATTAGCATGTGTCTTCAGTATGAGTAATAATGCTGTATATTACCTGTACACAGCATTAAAACAGGCAGGACAATAAAAATAATTTGTAAAACACCGTTGAACACTATTTTAAGCAAAGTCAAGGCTTTTGAGTTTTATCATCTCTCCATTTTAATAGAGGTGAAATGAAACAAATGCAACAACCCTGTTTACACAAGCTGCCTCAGGTGAACTCCTCCCTGGGATGGCGGCTAAAATGATCCTACTAGTACTGTAAATGTCTGGGTAAGAGTTACGTATTGTACACAATGTAGGTCACTTAAGATAGTATGTCACAAGTAAATAACTGGATTACAGGCCAGTGACAATGAGTTGCAGTGCTGTCATTTGCAACACACCAAAAGGAGAAAGAATCTTCAAACGTCACATGCACCACAACCCCAAAACAGCAGACATATGTTAGATACTTTTTACTCTGTCCTTGGAGACCTGCCATATAGATATAAAAAGCCCAAATGAGAAACAAAAAGGCTGTTAATGTTTCCATCCTTTTCAGCCAAGAATTATCTCTGAAAACAGAGTTGAATGAAGTACAAACAAGGGTGGAGGAGTGTAAACTCCAATTATTTCAGCAACCATCCCTCACCATAACCCATATAACCTCTTTTAATTATTTTTCAGTATTTACACTGATGTACACAAAATACACTCAAAATGAGATTTTTTTTTCTAGTTTCTGCATTTAAATCCTCTTGTACATTCTGAGCCATCAGAAAGAAAAGAAAAGAAAAGAAAAAGAAAATTGTATATTAATAAAAAAGCGTCTCCACTTGGAGCATCTGTATTTATTCTCCCATGGTTTATCAGCTTGCTCTTAGTCAGGTACATCCCAGGATATGTAGCAGGTGTGGTTGATGTGGTGGCGCAGTCTAAAATCAGTTCCATTTTTCACATCTCAGTACCAATAATACTTTGAGTCAATAAAATAAAATCCAAATGCTTTTTTTCTTTTCCATTTCAAATCAACTGATTTTATTGGTCAACAGGCAGACGTGGGACAAGAAACGAAAAAAAGGTGTAACTGGGCGGGGCTATATAGGAGGTGGTTACTGTCATGTTCATCATGTTGTTCTTTTCATATCATTATCTTGGTTATTATTTTTGTTACAAAAACAGTGTAGAGCCATCGTGTGGTGGCACTGTTTCCTGATCGACTGACGTATGCAGGGTCTGTTGAATACTGGAGAAGGCTTGTGGGACTGTGGGAATTGTGTTTTTGTCTGTGTGTGTGTGCGTGTTTCTGTGTGCATGTGTTGATGTTACATAAGAAGGGCAAGTATGCGTGTATATGTGTGAGCGAGAACGTCTTGGATGAGAGGTTTCACGTCAGTTCCACTGTCACTGTGAGGACAAGTGCCATCCACGTTAATCCGAGCATACCCATGCGGGGGGCTTCATCTACAAAACCAAAGAAAAAGTCAATCAGACAGAGTTTCATTCATCGTTTCGATGTATTGTAGTGCATTAATAATAAATTAAAAAAAACAAAAAAAACAATTGGTCATCCCACTGTCCAATTCTTCTGAATTATACAAGTGCTTGAAGCGGTTAATTACAGTAAAATAGGAATTTCATTAAAAAGGGATTTTTAAGGGCATTGAACTGTTCTATGTTTTCACTCAACTGAAAACAATTAAATAAACAAGACCATATTGTGATGGGATCATAACAGCTGCCAGTGAGTTCTCCCACCAGGCCTATTGTGGAAAATATTTTTATGTTTATAAACCAGATAAAGACACCTACGAGACTTACAAATACATTAAGAATGCAAAAGACTTTGTTATCAGAGCTTAAAGCGGCTCAAGGCCTACTCCAGGTGACCTTTACCCAGTACTCATGGGTGACATGACACCAATCTTCACAACCGATCCCAACTACACACCTGTAAAATTTTGGGACTGTATCTTGCACGGCTGTCCACATACCCATCTGAAAGTACTTCAAACCACTTATGTGACAGTTCCACCTATAGTAGGCATCCCCAGGACCACATTTTGCCATTACACACAGAGAGTTAGACAGACTTACAAGGTGAAAACAATAGTGGCCATGCTGCTGTAGCTTATAAAATTGTTTATGGCACACACATAAACTATTTTAACCTGATTGTTACTTATAGACTGAGACTTTGCTTCGTCAGAGAAGCATTTCTTCTCTAAATGTCTCAGCTCAGGGGGTTTGAAATCACTTGAGGTACAGCTGCAATCAAAATTATTTAGCCCTGCTGAGCTGTTACGGGTTTACCTATTAAACCTTCCAAAGATGTTTATAAATTTTTATATATTACATTTGAGTCGAGAGATAAAATCAAAATAACATGTTTAAAATGTTTAACATCTTATGTAGGTGGATGACATTTTTGAAATACATCCATTCATTAATTTCCGCAACTGTCTATTCAATTCAGAGTGAAATATAGAAATGTAGGCGATAATGATTAAATTCTTTTATAAAACTGTTGTTTTTAAATAACTTACTATTAAACTTCCCACATGTCAGGATACAATTAAGCTATTGGGAACTAAAACTCTATAACAGCACCTGAATTTGCTTCAGCTGTGATAAAGATATACCAAAATCTTGTCTCAGCACGTATTCCAGCTGTGTAATCAACCTGGCAACCTGAAAGTTACTGTTTTAAAGGGTAACAGTTTTTTCAGCAAACTGTAATAGTTTAAGACACGAAAGGCCCAGACAAGAAGAACATCACCGCCAAGACAATCACACATGGATATGGTTTCGTTTAGCTGTTGCAGAAAAGGGAAAAATCGACTGTGACTGACATTACGGATTTGGTGAAATACCATGCGATTTAGCCCAAGCACATGTCTGGTGGTCATGTCAGTCCCTGGATATGAATCATCTTGAAAATCACTAGGAAGACTGGACTAGCAGTCAAAAAAGAGAGGTACCAGAAGCCTGTGAGAAACTACACAGAAACACTTATTGGAGAAGGTCAAGGGATGATATTAAAAGCTGACTGCTATGGGATCTTTAAAGAGAAAATTCAATTTATATTTAGGACTATTAGCAAGCTCAACATTATGTTTCAAGATTCATAGAAATATGTATTAATGTATTAGTCCTTCTTTGACTGTTAAAAACTTTATTTGACACATGTATTCATTATATTTTGACACATTACTCCAACTTCTTGCAGCTTAAGAGGGTTAAATGATTTCCTATTGCAGCTGAGTAATAGTAAATCCCTGTTTTCCCCTGCTTTTGAAGTGCAAAATAATATGATACAGCAATGACATATCACTCAATCAAAATCCAAAAATCCCTGTTTGATCTCGCTAGCAGTTAAGCCGAATATAAACATTGTTTTTTATTTCTCATTCTTGAAAAATAAAATGCCTGGATATAGTGAACAATACTTCTATTTACAATGTTTGTGCTTTTCATTTAACAGCATTGTACTATATTACAGAAGAGAAGTCATGAAAGAAACATGCTTTGTGCAGCTATTGCTTTCTGAACCTCCCTTGTGGCTGCTGAGGGAGGAAAGTTGTGAACGACCGTGGGTGTGTCTTTGCTGATATAACCGGCAATTTGTCCCAGTTGTTCCAAGACTGCGGCTACAATCACTCTCACTATGAGAGGATGACCACACTGTGTGTGGCAAGATTTAGGTTCGAAATTTAATCTGGTTAGACCTGTTAGATAACATAGCCAAGCGATTCTGAAGGATCCACCCGCTCCACCCACTGACAAATGTTAATTAGTAAGAGTTAAATCACAAAGAGTTTTACAAATTAATCAGGATTCCATGATAAATCACTTCTGAAGGTTAATTTCAGTAGAACTCTAGAGTGTCATCTGACATTTTACATACATTAAATTCCACTCTATTTATGCAAGTCACACAACATCAGACAATAACAACTGGATCTTTTCAATAAATACCTCATCTCATTTGGTAATGAGCTCACCCAACCATAAGATCATCATCTGAGGTTCTATTCCAGTCTACAGTCATGGATGCAAGTCACCCAGCCATCTGTTTACCTTCAGTTTTTGGCTCAGACCTCAATGCATTTCTGCCAACCTGATTTTTTTTTTAGACAACTGGGACTGATTTCTGTGGCAATATGTTTTTTAAAAAAGAAGGATGACTTTACCTCAGATGTACTGGATATAAAATGTCAGCTGGAATCATAATGCTTTCTTTTCACACAAATACTTTGACGCCAGAGAAGGTTTAAGTTAAGTTAGCTGGCTTTACAAATCGGCTCGACATTTCCGACAGTGGCTTTGACGTATCCGTTTGTATGCCCACCTGTCTGGATCCTTTCTGATCTGACTTGTTCTAATAAAGGATTTTGGAAAATGTATATTATGTGATTACTACACATGGCTCTTGCAATATTGCTATTTTTGACTCAGTGAATGCAAAGTCCATCAGCTATGACTTGTATTGAATCTTGCCTTATGGTTAAACAGCTGTGTCTCAGCAAAGCGGATGCATTTTGCACCATAGGGTGACAATTCCAAACTTGTGATGCTTCTACCACCCTTGGCTGACTGGTACAGTATTATGTGACAGGAAACATGTCACATTTTTATTCAAAATTCACTCATCTATTAAATTCAGCTCATTGCAACATCATGCAGCTTGACAATTTGTTTCAGAGACTAGTATTCTTGTCTATGACAGACTTGACTGACTGGCAGATGTGGCGCTTCCTACTTGCACCAGATGAGGAGTCCAGCATTCAGGCATTAAGCTGCGGCACGTGTGTAGTGACCTCTTGGGGCTATGTTGTACCAATTTGACTTGCATGCAAGGCATGTCTGCGCGTCCATGCTGACCTGATTCTGTCCTTGCTGTGACACACCTGCTCCTGTGCTTACCATAGCATTTGCATTCCTGGATTTGCATCCCTAAGATATGACTCGCAGAGAAGGGAACAGGAGAGGAAGACGGGGGAAAAACAAATGGCAAAATGAAGAGTGACCAAAAATGGATAGTGGGAGAAACATAAAGGTTTATAGGAAACAGGAAAAAAAGTAGTAAAGTGCATGCTGGACAACAAGGCTGTTCAAATGTTTCCCTGGCTAGGGAAGTTAAGCTTAAAGACAGCCCTGCGTGCCATCTGCTTGGGAAGCTGTTCCCACTGTTTATTGGGACAAACATAGGCAGTGCACACATGCACTGAGGATTATATACTTCAGGCAAATATATCATTCAGATGTGTTTTCCAGTTAAGCAAAAGCAAATCCTTGCAAAAAAAAATAAATATATATATATTTAAGGTATAATATAGGTTCTTTATTCCTTTTGCATCTAAAAGTAAGAGAAGTTACAATTTACAACAGCTAATAAATACACTCCTATGTGATCTAGTCTACAAATAGTGTCATGCTGTACTTCATCACTTTTTGGAGCATGGGGGGAAATTAGACTAGAAAGAGTCTCCATTTGTTTAACTGAGTTATCCCTATTTCTGTATCTAAACCCTGATTTCTGCCTCTATATGATCATGCTCTTATTTGAGTCTTGGTGAGTCATGATTCAGAAACCCACCAGTCAAGAATCCAGAGTCTGGCTTTTAACCAGCACTGAATGTTTTCTTATACTACAGCATAATCTGCACTCCACATGAGGCCGACGTGATGGAAAATCTGCATCAAAAACAGAGATTGTGAGCTAAGCTCAAGAGAAAAAACAGGAAAAATAAATATGATGGGGGAGGGAAAATAGAATAAGCAGAGAGAGGGAAATAAGGTGGTGACAAAAGGAAAAGAGCTACCAAAAATGGATGAAGCACTAAGAGAAACTGGCACTGGGAGACAGAAAGTGAGTGCAAAAGCCAGGGAGATAGAACTGAAAGACAAACAGAAAAAAATTAGAGCTGAAAGAGAGAGGGAGTGGCAAGAAAACAGGAAAGATGGAAAGGTTGTTGTCACAGACCTGCGGCTTCTCCTGACAATCCCTCATCTTTACATATGATAATCTCAGAAGCCGCAAATGAGGCACCAATGCATATATGAAACACCAATAATCTCACACTTAGCCATAAGTGACAGGCACGGTTAGTCAGTGGAAGGGGCTTGTTGCTTGCTGGTACTGAACATCAGCAAAGATTAATCCTGAATGAATCACTCTCATGCAGTGTATCTGGGGCAAAGTATTCAGGACAGAATCAAAAAACATCCACCTGTCAATACGCTGAACGTTGAAACCGCAGTCAGCTAAAGAATTCGGTACTTTGATCAGTGCTACATTTCTGCACACATTTTCTGACTGAACCGACTGCAGTGTCACAGTTTGTTCTCATATTACATACAGCATGTCTGAAAATGTGATGATCAAACGATACACCCGGAATTATGAGATGCATTATATTGAAAAACACACACACTGAATGCTTGTCAGCTCTGTGGTTGAAATACTTACTGTTCAGATTCTGTGTGTTTTTCATCATGCTTGGATTTTCTGTTGAAAGGACAAAAAAAAAAAAAGATCAGGGAAAGAATCAACTGTTAATGTAGACACAGTTAGTGTATAGAACTGAATTATATTCGAACAAAGGAGGAAAACAACTTAAAAAAAAAGAGAAAAAATGCAGTAATCTCTGACAAAAAGCTGTAGCTTCTAGTGACACTGAACTCTGAAGTTCCTGTAGCACATGCTAAATGGCAGGTCCCCAGTCGGAAAGGCCGGTGCTGCAAATGGACCTGGGAACACACAGCACTGCAAAACAACAACCTAGACAAATTTTTAGCAGCACTGAGATCCGTGAACTAAAGCTGTGGCTAGGCAGTCTTAGAAAGACGTTTGGTAGAAACTTACTCCACCTTTAATAAGTAGCATTGATGTCTACCCTGCACAATCCTCTCTGACCATGTCGTTTCAAAGACCTCATAGGGATAAAGTAATTGCAAAACAGGGAGCAGTGGGTTTGCAGAGCATTGACAACAACCTTTAATTCCACTTTGTGAGCTATTTTTGGACGTTAGACGTTGTATATGAGCAGGTGGAAGCCACATATAAAGCACAGTGTGAAACTTTACTTGTTTCATTGCAACCACATTAAGATAGCAGCTCCTCTGAGAGGCCCAGAGAAATTAGTGTGTGCACTCTCCATATGCACGCTTGTGTTTGCCTGCCCTGCAAATTTGCATAGGCATACATATCTGCGTGTCTCTGCATGTGTGTGAAGTACAGTTGTCTGCCTGTGTGTTTGTCCCTATTGGGTTTCTCATTTCTGCTGACTCACTTCACAGTAATCTGACTGGATATTATCACTGAGGGTGGCTAGAAATGTACATCATCAAGACGTGAACGCTGCTTGTCAGGAGCGTCTCTATAGCAAGCTATCATTATACTCTATTATTCTTGATGATGTATACTGAACATTTAGTGAAGTGAGCAGAGCCCCCAAGTACTTCTATCTCTTCACCCCCCCTACCCCGGCAGGTGTCTCATCTCAAGGCCATGGGGGATGGTGCCAAGGTCACTTAATCACCATTTACTTCCCCTTAGAGTGAGTGAAGGCAATCTACAAGGAGAAGGCAGACAGATGGGCCATACTAGGCACATAGCCCATGACACCTGAGGATGCATCAGGGTGTTAAATAGACATTAGTGCACTTCCTAGCAAAACGCTTCTCAAGGTAACGCCCGCCTAAAGTGGCACTTTTCCCTTAAAGTGGCTTCTTATTAGACCTGCCCAGTAATTTGTACATTTGTGACACACTTAAACCCTGTTCAAAGGAGTGTTTCAGGCTCAGAGATAGAAAGAAATGAGGATAACATGTTCTTTGTTTCAAAGTTGCTCAAGTACAAAAATGGTGTCAAGCTGATTTATGTTAATAGGGGCACTCCAGGGCTAAAACCCATGCATGTGCATACTACACATTTCTGAACGTCAAAAAAAAATCTCCCAGTTTTTCTTGCTTAACTTGACATCTGTATAGTACAAGTGTCAAAAATTCTCTTTACACAAGGACTGCGTAAGAGCGGTGGCTGTATCTATCTATAGTTATCGCGCTTCCAAATACAGGTCTCTGTTACATGAATGCTTCACAATAGCTCTACTCAAAGATGACCCAGCATCTTTTTGCATCTGGTATGCATGCAGGCTTGGCAGCGTTGCTGCTACAGAGAAATTATAGACAGTAACGTGATCAAGAAAGATGTGCTTAGCTTTTACAGGTAGCATTAAAAATACATTATAAAAGGTATTATTTTAGCTGACTTAAAGACAAATAATTTCTGCCTACTCATGGCTGCAACTCTGCTGTAGCCTTTTTAGCCATGAGGTCATTCAAATAAACCAATTTAATTTTTGGATATCGTTTACAATATGACTCTTCAGGAAAAGTGAGTCAGGAGGTATATTTCAACACGGGACCGACAGATTAAATTGTCGACGCACTCATGCAAAGTGACATTTAGCTGTAACAGAAGTCATTTCATTGGAACTCTCAGAAAGGCAGATCCCAGTTCTTCCATGAGTGTCCAGTGCAAACAGAGCCAGAGGAGCAGGGCACACAGACATAACAGAACCTGTAAGCATTCCAGCTCCCACATCAACACCAGCAAATGAAGTACTTCTAGTTTTTGATGAACATTTTACTTTGGCTTTGCCATTGAACAAAGTGCTTTTCTAACACTGCCAACAACAAAGTCTTTTGATTTTAGCATGGGCCTTTGATACCATAGTTGTGTTTTGGTGTTTAAGTGAGAACAGCTGAGGACATGCCATTAATGGAACAGTCACTAAATCCCTTGCTAGAGAATAGTTATTCTCAAAAGTGCTGCCCTTAAAAGAATGCATTGTGGAAGCAATTACAATCTCTTATTAATCACACACTCAGCAGCATTAATGATTTATACCTAAAAGCGGTCACATAAATCTCTTAAGTACTCTTCAAAGATATTATAGATACATTAAAATGAATTTTGTAGAATTACGCAATTTTCTTTGACATTTAAATGTATAAAATGTGTGGCTATGAAACTGTGACAAACATTATTCCATATTTATTGTCCCCTAAATAATTCATCAAAATTAAATGTGATTTCAGTTTAACTGCTTCAGAATGGGACCAGAGTATGTTGCAGAGTTCAGCGCACATACCGAAGACTATGAGGCGAGTGTGCGTATCTGTGGAACCCAGAGGATTCTGGGCTGTGCAACGGTACATGGAGCCGTTAAGCTCAGCTGGCACTCTCTCCAGAATCAGCTCCCTCCCCTCTCGCTGAGTGCTCCCATCCAGCAGGCGGCCCCCCACCCTCGTCCAGGTGAAGAGTGGCTCAGGGAAAACCTCATTCTATCGACGCCCAAATGGGATGGAAAGAAAAATAGGAAAGAAAAGGAAAAAAAATGCAGATGAATGGTGTTGAAAGGGAAGAACAGAGAAAGTCTGAGTGTCAGCCAAGAGATTAACAGCAAAGTGTACATGAATAATACAAGCTCCAATTTCCCCCTAATGCAAAGGCAAGTTAACAACATGCATTAATAATCATGCTTCACTTTACAACAGTTTTTCACAAATAGGCGTTTGTATCACTCTAACTCTGCATCCTCAAAGGAAAAATTACATGACAAAAAAAGAAAAATTTGAACAATTTCTAAAGAACACGCTCCAGTCTCCAGGGCTCCAGAGGACCGGAGCCCCGGTCTTAGGGATGTCTTGAAATGTCAGCAACATAACCTCACATTTTGAGAAAAACATACCGCATGAAATTAGTGTAGAACTAAAGTCTTGTATGTGCTATCACTAACTGTGCTGAAAAAGTAACCGTCAGTTTGGTTGTTTCTGCTCAAGAGTAGTTTTACTGCAGAGGTCCATGAACTCAGAAAGAGCTAGCTTATTTGGCAAATTCACAAAAGTAGAGTGAAACAAAACAAATAACATTTTTAGCTACTGCAGTTTGCCCTTCTTCCACAGTTTTTCAAGCACAGTGTATACTGTACTATAGATGTGAGCAACTCTACTGTGTTTTAAGACAGTACAATCTTGAACTTGAACTTGTTGCACTTGTTTTTTAAGACAATGATGTAATGAATACTGCTATATAATAATATGAATATACTTAAAAAAATATTCAAGACTGGCTAACAAAACATCAATGAGAAGGAATAGAAAAAAAAAATCCTCTGTAAAAGAAGCATCAATAACAAATTCCCCAGAGGAACATCTTATTTCATCAGAAAAGCGGGCAGCAAAATTATTAGTCTTGGCACAGAATCTTATCTATTGTGAAACCCTAAAGCCTAGGGTCCGGGGAAGGATAAGGGAAATTTGCCTTCTGATCAATCTGTACGCACTGATGCCTACGCTGCCGAAGGGCCCAACTGGCTGCGTGCCACAGTCAAGCCTGTTTATAATAACCAATCTTAACCCTGTTCAAAAAAAAAAACTTAAAAATAATCTTAAGGTCACTGGGCAGACACGCATGTATAAATCTTTGAACTCAATAACTCAGTGTACT
Source organism: Etia nguti (assembly GCA_015106755.1). Taxonomy (NCBI): domain Eukaryota; kingdom Metazoa; phylum Chordata; class Actinopteri; order Cichliformes; family Cichlidae; genus Etia; species Etia nguti. The sequence continues at coordinate 22,663 of VUQG01012839.1, forward strand.
AAACCGAGAACAACAACAATGCGGAATTTTAACTTCGTTCCATAAAATGTCATAAATTTCATTTCATTAAATTAAATTTGAAATCTGAAGTATGATTCCTATAGACTGCGAAGTAACAAAGGGGACTTGTGCTGTGCACCATTAGGCTGTTTTATATCAGGATTAACCATATTCGCTTCACCTGACTGACTCTAGAGGCCTGGCTTCAATGTGTCATTTCTGTCAAAGATATCAGGACCACCCAGAGACCATTCACACAAAAGACACCTGCCCCTATTTTGGAATAGAGAGCAGGAAGTCTGAAAGCAGCATTACAGCTGATAGCATAGTTTCCAACCTAACATAAGCATGTACATTTGAATTTATTCATTTTAATTCTTTAGTTTTAGTTTTACATTTGAGGACTTATTGAAGTCTGAAAAGTTGCCATGTTTGGCATTTCGGGTGTACTAACTTTACTAACTTTAACCAAAATGTTGAAATATAAATACATTTTATCCCAAAACAAATATTGCACATGCTTGGATAAATAGGTTAAGGAAAATATGCCTGTGCCCACCAAAGTGTTCACTAAAGAGGAAAACTAAACAGGCTTCACTGCACATGTGCACCAATCTCCTCCTATTCCAGACTTAATTAGTCTTTCATTTTCTTAAAACCCCATGCACTTACCCCTGGCGATCCTACCTGGAATCCTTGCACAGTGATACGCACTGTGTCCCCTACCTTTGCCCTGGTGGGGGACATCAAAAGTTTAGGACCCTTTGGAGCAGCTGAAAAGAAAAAAAGACAGAGAGACAAAGGTCATTGTACTGAGTATGGGGAGCAAATCCTGCTGGATACCTGTTTGGTCGCAGAGGGAGGGATACAAATACAATTTCCTGTCTATTAAGGTCACAGGCCGAGAGGCGAGGGACCTTCGGGTTCTTTCATCCAAAGAACTGTGCTGGATTTATTCCCCTTTGGAGAGAAAAGGAACTAAATTGGGTAGATACTCATTACTAGAGGAGAATGGGAGTGCAACGGGTGGAGTGTGGAGGCAGTGAGATAAGGGACACTCACAGAGCTAATTCCCTTGTCTTGGTGTGGACAGCAGCCCCCAGATGGCTTTCGTTTGGACCATCTAAAACAATGGGGCGCAAGTAGGAGAGGGAGTAGCCAGATTCTAATATCATGGAATTGTGAGGGGCCAGCGATTGTCCTGCGCATGTAGTGTTGAGATAAAATGAGTGATTTGCATAATGCTATTAAAAAAAATGAAGGCAAGTCATTTCATTACAGCTAAACTGCACAGTACGCTGCATAAGGACAATATAAGCAGGTTCTGCACGATTTGTGATGATTAACAGCTCCCCTAAAGATAACTGCTCCAGATGCCGCACAGTTCCATATGTTAAACAAATGGACTGAGCATCACATGCAATGAGACTCAGGCTGAGGGCATCCTATCAGTAATGCCTGTACAATGCAACCCAGGAGTTCTTCTGTTTAATTTGGTTCGAACTCTTAATATAAATCACACAGGGTGTTTGTTTTCATTGATGAGCTCAACTAAAGCATAAATAAATAAACAGACAAATGACCTATACTTTTTGGCTATTAATCTGGAAACAAACTGTCCACTGTTACTAATGAATCACAGATTTGTCTTAGGCAGTCAATGACTACCAGCCTGTATCAGACTAATGGATTCAGAAATTACACTGTGGATTGTGCGTGTTGCACTGTCCATGTATAACATCCTCTCCTAGGGAATGTTATATGAAGCAGAAATAAAAGCAATTTAATTTCTTGAAAATTTGCAAAAGATGCAACTGAAAGGACAAATTATTAATATCATTATTTTTATTGTTGTTATTAGCAAAATTTGTTATTCTCTATAAGCTGATCCCAGACCCCAAGCAGCGTAAACGGGTACAAATTCCAAAAAGAAATTTTGGCAACAGCAACCTTAAAAAAGAAAAATCAAACTCAGGCAAAACAATCACATCTCAGTCCTGGCATCCAAACCGGAGACATCATGTGAGCAATTTGACATGAGTGTTCCATCTCACGCTGAAGACGGATGGCATTTAACAGGCTAGTTTTGGCATGCTAGTGTGAAGCACTATCTTTCCACCTCCTACACACTAACAGAAGGGTATTTTTAAATACTGGTGTCATGGCGTCACATAGAGCTCGCGAGGCATATGGCTGGGAAGATGATGGCCGATTTCTGGGATTTGCTCCAGCAGTGACAGTTGGCGTCCTACGTCACCATCTTTGATTATGGCAGCATGCAGCGTGATGGACATGATACAGCTTCTCTGAGGTGAGGGCATCACAGGAGAAATGAGCTATGGTCCCATGAGACCCTAAGGCCCAACTTCTTAAAGAAGGAACTGTTATGACTTTAAGAGAGGTCAGAGAATAAACATGCCCCCCAGAAAAACAAGTGCACACCACGCATCAGGTGTGCTTTAATATCAAGAGAAGGCATCAACAGGTCTGCCCAGCTGTACAGCAGACTTAAACCATCCAAGGGAACCTGCCGTATTAGCCGGGTGACTGGTTCTGTTCAGAAGGAGAAGGTGAAGAGGCTTGCAGCTGAATTTAGAGGCCTGACTGACTGCCAAATTGTACCATCATGATGAATCAGGCCCCATGCTACGTGTTTCTTATATTTACCTTAGACACTAGGTGGCCAAAAACACTAAAATAAGACAGACCGATGACCGTGGAATTATGTTGCAGTTGAACAAAGTCACACATAGCGACATACTGAAACACATTACATGCACACACATAATCCTCATAAATATTCACACATGCAAACGCACACACAGATCACAGATGTGTTCCTGAAACGGAGCACCTAATGATCAGGGCCTGGCACACAAAGACTGTGGACTGTTTAAATTCCTGGAGCTCTTCTCACTGCTGTAGGGTGTGGTGACATTTCCATCTCTTGTCTAATTATATTCAAATAAATCCAAGCAAAAAACTTATTTTAATTTTTAGGATACACTGTTCATGAATGAACTGATGTTCATGAATAAAATGGTCATGATCTCATGAAGGTGAGTCACCGGATTCATTTTCATTTGTATGGTGAGCACAGAGCCAATCATGAATATTCATGAAGTGTGATACAACATTGGTCGATTGTCAGACTGTCGTTCTGTCTCCTGTGGCGATATTAAATCTCTGAAAGATTTATTACTTATGAGCACTGAAAAGATCTCCCTTTCATTTCCTGACCAAACACACCTGAGAGAACCAAGAGGGTGTGTGTATAAGTGCAATTATCCAGTTACAACTGCATAATAAATGAACTGGGTATGTAAGTGATGAGAATCCTAAGGTGAGCTGTTTTACACAGTCACATTGAATTAGAGTTACTGAAATACTCTAGAAACTGTGTGCCATTTAGTCTCGCAATAATATTCAACACAATTTTGTACGTGAATCACAACCATATTACCTTTTTTTCCTAACTACTACTCCACTTCAAGATGGATCAAGCTCTGAGCAGGTCAGTGAATGCTTTGAATTTCAAGTATGCTCTAATTACAATCAACAAACGCACATTTTCTCTTCTCATTTTTTCTACTGATGCTTCTTCCATCTCTTTAAAAGAACAAAGGTGGTGCTAAATTAATGACTTCAAACACAGCACAGAAAGGCTTGTCAAAATATTAACACTTTTGACATTTAGCAAGAGTTTCACAGGGCCCATTTCCCCCAGGTTGTGTCATCTGTATTATCAACATGCGAAAAAGGCAAAGAGCTGTTAGAATCCTTACAGCAATACTTTGTCTTGCGAAGACAGCTCATGCCATTATACCTTCAACTGATGCCGCCTGTCTCCCTCTAGCAAGTGATGTACTATATTTCTATTCACTTGGGAGACGAGGGTGACAGTTATTACATTTTAAAAGACGATTTTGTGGTATGAGAAATTCCCATTTGAAAAAGTGACAATGCCAGTCGCAACAATTGGTTTTTAAATAAGGGCCAAAGGGCTTTGTTAGACAGTAGATCCTCTTCGGGGATATGGCTTCTAATATTTCATATTTTTCTCAATATCAATGATTTCCATTAAAAGTTCAAAACCATCAATAAATTGATATTAATACAGTGCCAATGACAGGTGAAATCTCTATTATTTCGTTAGAACTCTACTGCTATCCAAAAACAAACAATAAAAAAACAACAAAAACAAATGTCAAAGAACCTCAATAGTGTGCTAACAGATAAAATAGCCCTATAATAACTTGTATTAAAATAAGTAAATCACAACTACAATACATACGCTGCAGCGAGGAATACTCACAAGTCCAACAAAAGATTCAGAAATATGTATATTTTTAAATTATTAATCCACCATATACTTTGAGTGCATACATATATACATTTTATTTTATGACTTCTTTTGCACTTGTTTCATGAGCTTTTCTGCACATGATTTTTTGCTTAAAACAAAGACTCCCCTTGTCAATCTGGACAGGAAACTGATCCAAAAGCTTCAACAGAAAGGAGTGTCCCATCTTCTCTAATTGAGGCCCTGCAGATTCAACCTATTTACCCACATACACATATGGAATCTGGCATACGGTCTTTTTGGCATACAAGTTGTGAGGAAATAAAACTAAACCTAAAATCCCCACTAAATTTTTGTAAAACTTTTTTTCCTCAGGAATAATGTGTTACCTAACAATTAATGGAGTCAGAGGAGTGTGAGAGAAAGTGACACTGAAAGTATCAATTTGCTGTATAAAGCTTTCATTATTGTGGTTTTTATTATATATGACAAGTGTCATTACTACTGTCTTCATACAATTTTGTCAGGTTTAAATTCAACAAGATCAAACCCTTTATTCCATAAAACATTATCTATTGTCACTTGTATGTGGGTCTTTACACTCATGATACCAAAGTTGCTGTAAATTCCCCCTTTAACAAACAAACAACATATGTCAGACCTGTCATTTACTTCATAAATACAATATAGATATTATAAATTAACACACTTTGAACAATTTAAATTTAAACTCACCTACCTTTGTAAATTGTTCTATAGGTACCATATATGTGCTCGGTCAATGCTGCCCCAATCCCCCAATACTAGACCTTTCAGTTGTATTGACTAACAAGGCATCAGATTTTTTTTAGAACTGCATACAGTCTCATTGCACTCAGTCCCAGATATTTAAGAAAAAAATATTTTTAATCAGTCAATCAGTGTCAGTTATTCAGATCTCTTTGCTCTGTATCCATACCAATTTGCAGCCAACAATCTATGGTTGTTCACAGTGAGATTTCCAACACCTTAATGAACAGAAAAAGCAACAAAACAGGCATTTAATAAGTAAAGTAATGCCTATACCCACATTTAATAGCATAACTTTAGCAATTTTCTGTTTCCTTCAAACTTGTACTTGAACAGGTGAGTTACAATTGTAAGTTATTGATTTTACAAAACCATTTTGTTCAAAACTATATTTTACTCTGGTCAGTAGAAGTTTTGTTCTCACAGTAACAATTCTGATAATCTTTTTCTTTCTTCTACTACAGAAAGAAAAACGGAGCCTGGATTTAATCATAATAATCATCATAAACAACCTCACACTCTTGTCTCTGGGTAAATCACTGCTTTTGGAAGGTTTGGTCCAGCACTTAAAAGAAAAAAAGATAAACCCATTAAGCAATAAATAAATAAATTAGTTTTTATTTATTTATTTATTTACTCAATATTCAGGCAGGCTATTTGTGAAGCTAAATAAATCTTGACATGAAAACATCATCTTCTTCATGCATTGTATTTTCCACTTTTAAGTTAGTAATTAATTTGTAAATGCATTCTCTAAGTACTTAACGCAATAACATTTCCTATAGATGAACTCAGTTGTAACCATTGCTGCTCACCAGCACTGAAAATGGGGACTTTTAATTAAATGAAAGGCGAGGATGTGACATTGCAATGGTAAGCCAGCCACAGCCTCCTCATTCAGAGCCTCTTTTGCTTTCAAACACTGCTAACTTTTCATGGAAGATATTGTCTCTGTTTATCACGTTCCGACTGCTGGCTTCTATCCAGGAGTGTGATGCCAACGTACTGCCTTTGAAGTGTTAATTGGATATGCTGGAAGCCATCTTTGTTTTTGGAATAAAAAACCCCCCAAAAACAACATTTTTAAAGTGAGAGTATGTGTGTTTCTCTCTTCGATCAGATGCTATTAAAACTTAATGCTAAGTTTTCCCATAAAGTGCGACTCCTGTTCTCTGAAATCAGTATTTGTATAGCTCGTCCATCTCCTTTGATCGTTTGCAGATGAACAAACAATAATAATCCCAATGCCACTGTGTTTTTCTCCTTCTGATGAAATGGCAAAATTAAGACACTATGTCTCTGACACACTAAAGCATATTACTAAAGAGCTTAAAGGAGGTTTTCACTGAGGTTCGAAGAAGTGGAGCATCTCTGTGAGTGCCTTTCCTATAATATAACGTTGGTCAGTGTGTCTAAATTCTCATCTGACTTCTCTAATTCAGGCTGACTTTTTCAATAACGCTCCTGAGTTAACTCAATCTAGCAACAGACAGCTCGATGAATTGCCCTGTCATTCACTGTGAGTTTTGCATTCAGTGTTAAACTTGCAATCTGCTCAGCTGTAACACAATTAAGCAGCATCAAATGAAAATCAGTGTTGTTCTGAGTACATTTGCAACGAAGACATAAGGAGGCCCAGTCGGTCTCCAAGTGCGGCAAGGGGATACAAGGAGACAGCAGGAGATTAAAAGCGAAAAGAAATGAGAAAAGAGTGTATGTCTTGCAGTTTTTTGGGTGGCTGGGAAGAGGAAAAGTGGACAGATGAGACAAAGGTCTGTGTGGGAATGAGTATAGCATGCAAAAACAATGAGTTGGACAGCATCCTACTCACCTAGAGTGACCTCTGTCTGCATAGGCATGGACAGTGCTGGATGCTTCACTTCGCAGCTGAACAGGGCATCATTATCTAACTGGGGGTTGAGGGTCCAAGTAAGTCGGGCCTGCACCACCACAGAGCCATCACTCTGGGGGACGTGAGTGTGGCTAAAGTAGTAGAGTGGGTCTGTGCTGTGCACCCAGCGGGGGAACTCCCGGCTCACTACTGTCTCTGGAATGACCTCTGTTGCAGGGCTGGGTTCGTAGGCCTGTTGTCCATGAGTGTGGACACGTTGGGGGCTCTCTGTGTACAAGCGGGGCGATCGTCCTTCTGGATCCAAGAGGGAGAGGGACCGCTGTAACTTAGTGTCATCAAGGTCCCTGCTGATCAGTGGCCTGGCTCCTCTCACCCCTGCTGAGCTGCTTCCCTGGTCGTTGGCGGACGGTAGAGTGTAGGAGATCACCTCTATCAGCTCACCATCTCGCTTAAAGTATACCTTCAGCCAGAGAAGCATTGAAAGAGAAAAACAGATGGAGAGGAGAGCAAAAAAGAATGAAAAAAATGACATATTAACTAGATACTTTATCTTTACCAGAAGGGAACACAACAATGCATGACTTCAATTTTGCCTTAATAGAATATGTGGTCATTAGGAGGCATCACAACAAGCTGCGCGGTAAACACAATATTGACATATTAATTTCAACACTGATTCTCATTTTAGTTCTATTTTGGTGTCAACAGCTACTGAGGGCGATATCTGTCTTTTCACCTGCTTAATGCAGCTGAATGGTTACAGCCTATTGCTTACGCTGTCTGTTGGCTGTTCCATGCTGGGACAGTAGCATACAGTGGGATTAATAGATCGGGAGAAAAGATTAAGAAGAGAGCCCACACAATAAATTTTGTTTTGCCACAGAGCCATTACACTCAGTATAGAATGTGAAAATATTCAGTTTTTGTTCTTTGTGTTTTATCATCATAACAGCACCACCCACATTCTTATTTCTTTCCTTTCTTAATTGTTAAACATATAGATTAATGCAGTTTTAATACATTTGAGAATTGTCTCATTTCCTATGTCATGCTGCAGTAGCTAGTGCTGCAGTCAGGGATTTCCCTAAATATTGCAAGTGTTTCCTTAGCATTTCATGCATCACATAGTTTCTCCAGCTGCCTTATCTCTCAATAGAGAATTCATACTCCCATTTCTGCACATAACCTCCAGATATTAGCATTGAAACAAGGTTGTGTAGTTACTGCCTGTGGTATTTTTTGTGCTGTTAATGAACAGAAATTTTAATCCACAGCTCTTTGGGGAACCTTTGGTCATTTGAATTTAGTTTTTTCAAAGTATTATTTGTAGTTCTACAGTTCATTGCTTAGTATGCATGTTTTTTGTGCAGAGACGGTATATGCTGTCTCTTTGGGCTAATTTAGCAGCCTATATTTGCAATAGGGAACTTTACATTTATGACGCTTCCAGCGAAAAGAAAGATTTACATTTAAAGTGACAGCACAGCACTGGATGTTTTCCATCCCTAACATGTCAACATCAGGTTAAAGGTCAGTTGTAAATTACCAGTATATTCCAATGTGAAACAAATACACAGAAACTACCACAGATGTTTCCAGGTAATCTTCACACTTCTTGAAGTTTGCTTTAATAGGTTATTGATATGTAATTAAAAAGAAACAGTGTTGCATTTTGCAGTCCTGGGTCATGTTATTACCACACATTATTGAGTGGTTGGATTTTGTCTTATAGGCATATGTTATTTTCACCTAATTACCCCCAGTTTCTGACCTGTTATTATCCAGCTAAATAAACTTTCAAGTAATATTACTCAGCACCACTGCTGATACAAGACAATTACTTTTATATTACTTTGGTAAAGCGATAATTTGCTACTTCCATCGTATTGCCTTCTTTTTTCCTTTCTAATATGACATTATTATAAAACTGTAACAGAAAGTGCTTCCTAACACTATAGTATTTAGTACAAAAGTAAAGCATTTCTAATTTGATATTGAAATATTTACACTTAGTCACAAACCAAGAGATTTTCTTTTAAACAGACATACCCTTCTGAGTCACATTCACTGTTACATTGATGTTAATTGTAAAATATGATTGACAAGGCTGCCTCTGTGGGCCCTGCTGCTGCTGGACACACAATATCATTACGAGCTGTGTTGTGCTGCAGGGAATTTTTGTGGTATTTATAGCTCACTCATAAAACTTTCTAATGCACAGCAGATGTTGCTCAAAAAAGCAATAATAATGATAAGAAAAAACATTCTTTAACCACTCCTTTACCTAATCAACCTTGAATTAGTCAGTGGCCCCATCTACCTGCACAACACCTACAGTACAGAGATACGACATATTTCCCCCCCCAAAGTTTGCTTACTTTGGGATGTTGTAGTGATTGACACTTTTTCCTCCACCAAATTTTTCTACCAGTCTACCTCATGTGAGAGCTTGAAATTCAATAGCACAATGGGAAGTGAAAACATCAACCTTATCCACAATGACCCTATTGCATCTGCTGCTAATTCCTACAGCTACTCAACAACTTGCGTAGAGAAGAAGCTTTTGTCAATGTGTACTGCAGCACCTCATTAATTATCACAGCAGGTGGAGGGAGAGCAGTGCGGATTAGAAAGATCTATGCACCTGTTCTCGAGCTTTTGTTGGACAAAATGGTGTGGGTACACAATAACACCTGTGTTGGCTATAGATTGGTATAATAGGGAATTAGTTCAGTAAGCCTAGATAACTGATTTGTTTCCGTAAACATTAACAGACAAGTTCATTTATAGGCATAAAAGAAATATTGATTAAATGTCTGAATGACTTAACAGGGTGCACTGAGCCCTGTGTTACGTCAGCTCTCAACACGTTGGAAATAATACATTATTGAGGGGTTACTTCCAGCAAAATATCAAGCATCAGTTTGCTGATTCATAGTAATCTCGCTGTGACTAAAGATTTTTTTTTGTCACCTGTCTGGTTTAGTTAAAAGAAAAGGAATAAATGGATGTTTCATCAAAGACATGAATAAAATGAATGACACAAATGTAGCTGCAGGGAGAAACTAAAGTTCTATTTCTGTTTCATTATTCTGCAGTTCTGCTCCTTTCCTCTCCCTTTAATAGCAGATCATATGTACAGTGGAACATGGATATGGAAACACTTTAGACAGCAATATAAATAGACATATTCGATATGAAAGTCTTCGTAGAGGAGTGAGTGACACAAGTCTTTTTTAGATTATTTGTTATGCTGTCTAAATGATTACAGACTAGTCATATTTATTATGACAATATTTTTCTCAGTGTTAAACAGTATTACCATCATCAATTTTGAGACATTTTCCACTTGATACTACTTCTGCATTACTTGTGCCTGATTTACTGAGACATACTTTGTGGATATTAAATGCAAATTAGTAGAATGCGTAAGCTTTAATAACATTCTGTCATATACCAATATATGTGAGACGTTTTACTACATTATTGAATATTTCAAGCTCAAAATGCTTGTAAGACATCATATGCTGAACAAATTTGATTAGGATTAAAATAATCTGTAAGAGTGGAATAAAGTTTTCCAAAGGCAATATTTGGCATCTTGTAAATTGTTCTCTGAAATCAATCTCATGGCATTTCTGAATGTACTGAATGCAAGGAGAAACAGACATATGACACGGTTACTTGCATGATTTGTGCTGCAACAACATAAGCTAACAGGACCCTGTGTCCTTGTAAATATTAATTTGAACCAACCAATTCATCCTAAAATCTATGCACAATTAAGGAGACATCTGCCATCGCTGCTGTCTTGGTCTGTTTTTCTTTAAGCTACCTACTAATTTGCTAAAAATCCCATTTCCCACATTTCCTTGTTTGACAGGCAGAGATAATGGAAAGCACATCACTTCTTTCATTCGGTACAAATGAGAGAGCAAACACTGATTAATTTTCTACATGTGATTATAAAGCAGCCAAAATCACACTGAGGATGTCTCTCATTGTGATGCATGCTTCCAAAAGATGATAACGCTTCACAAAGTGACATGGGCAATGTTGTCGGATACGACTTTAGAAGAATCACCTATTTAGACCTTATGCGTTCTGATGAATGCACTTATTTTTAGTATTCAAACAAATATTATTGGTCACTAGACTATCACACAACAGGCAATTTCTTGTCTTTTATGATGGGTTGATTTCCAAAAATATTGTTGTGGGAAAAGATAAAAAGTATATCTGTAGTATCATGTAGGAGATTAGGTGCATTATATAGTCTGTAGTCATGACAGTGGCTTATGCCATACATTTTGCTGCCCTAGGACCTGGACTGGAATGTTCACTCTCATGTAAAAGAGGATTTTTGAGTGCTTTTGGCATTGCGGCTCTATTATTCTCTTACAGTGCTATTGCACGGAATAAAGTGATTATCAATCATGGCTCTGTTATAAATCCCAAAATACTTCATAGTTCAATATGTGCAGACAATGAAACCAGACACAAACCACTTATTTCATTCTAAAATGAATTAACACAGAAAAAAAGAGATATGCAATTCTAAGCCCATATACAATGCCAAGACAGTAATGAGTGGCATAAGAAGGGTTTTGCATTCCCTTGTGAATAGACTATGATGAGAGCACCTGCACTCTGTTCACTGCCAAAATGCCCCCACCTCACCAACATCATGAATTCAAAACCTTTTCAAAAATGTAACAATAATGCATTGGTCCATATACACCTTCATGTTGCTGCAATTAATCATGGCAGTGTCAAAAGGACAAGGCAGTAATTTTCATAGTGACAGAATGATTCAACGGGAGAGCAGAAGCAAGAGAAACAGGGAGAGAAAGAGCACAGAGGCAACGAGAGAGATCCTGGCCATGGCTTAATCAGCTTTCCTTCTTATTAACTGTCATTATCTTTCTTCTTTTCAATCAGTGCTTGCTTGTGCTCTGAGGATGTTCTAATAGTGGCACTGGGAAGCTATTATTGATATGTCACCAGCTTGCTTCAGTGCTTCAGATGCAGACAGATCTTGAAACATAATGGGTGACACTTTTAACTCATGCGGTCCATTATATTTAGCCCTCTCAAAGCTGCAGTAAGGAATTTGGTGTGTTGGGTGTCTCCAAAAAGTGGTGAGAAGAAACAGGTTTTTAAAAAGGATGAACTTCCAGACACTGGAGATACTTAAAGGAGTAAAATGTGTGCAATATATGAAAATATGGTGGACATAGTTTATAATTGTAAAGTACAGAACATACACTAAACATAATAGCACACTTGCCTAGCATTGCTAATAAGTCTGATGGGGTAATATATATTCTAATACAGCCATGTAAGTAAACTGCTTCTATCACCCAAACACTCAAACTAGCATAGTCTACTTTATAGAGAAAAGAAAAAAAAGTTTAACATTACTGGTTGACCACATTTGCATATTTTTTCACTTCTAATTTGACAATTAAAGAACCAATAAAAGGGAACATAGTCAGCCAGATGAAGGAACAGTAGGAGCCTTATGAAACTGCCTAGTATAACAAGACTTGCAACAGTATATTGGATGAAGTTCAGCACTTTCACATTTCTATGCTAAGCCAGAATCATGTATCAGACATTATGCTGGATGCTGAAAGGATGTAAAAGGATGTTGCATAGCAACAGGGACTTTTTCTTTTCTTTAAGAGAGCCAAACAATTTATCAAAGCAAATACAAAGCCATGCCTGTTTAGGACAAAAGACATTTTGTATTGAGTGGTCTATAAAAGCTCATGAGGTTCTTCTACACAATGATAAGAAGTCCACGCTGAGCTGACATATGGTGCTTGTACCTGTGGTTGGCGCCGAACAGTGGAAAGGCATAATTACATGTGTGCATACTCTGTATTGTAGGGTAAAACAGAGATATGATAATGTAATGAATTGGGATTCAAAGAATACTGAACAGAAATATGTCAGAGAAACTTTTAACATCAAGGAAGGAGGTTATCGTGCCACTGAGAGAGCAAATCATCTGCTACATGTAAGCCAATCATGTTTGTCCACTGCAAGTACACAGTTGAGGTTTTTAGCTGTGTGGTGTTAGACATATCTTTAGTTATGGTAGTAAAGATATAGGTGCACTTACTGTTTTTGGAAGTTTAGGTTTTGAAGGAAATGTAATGCATTAGTGAATCCTTCACTGTATGCAGATTTTTCCTTTTACCTGCTATTCTACTCTCTTTCTTTTTGATGTTGGTTCATTATTTTTTAATCAGTTGTTTATTTTTTACCATTCAAAAATGCAACTAGCAGAATAAAATGAAACAATTTTAAAATCTGATGGCTAAAAAAAGCTAGTAAACTCTACTGTTTGCTATTGAAGTCTTCAGTAGCTGCTCTGCAGCATAATTAGCAGCTCTCATTTTTCCTACCATTTTTGTCTTCACTCTGATATAGTAACTCTAAGTATTGCTTAGCCATAAGAGGAACTGTATGTGCTTATTGGCAGCATTAAAAAAAAGTTTTGATGCCTGAGAACATAAAAATTGGAGTGAATTCACATTAAAATAACCTAATCATTAAAATTAGGTTATGCATTTATGATTACAATGTATCAGCAGCAATGAATGTAAAAATAATGTGACAATGTGAAAGGCTTTTCGCTCACACTGATGTACTTACAGAGAATCATAACCTATATTTGCAGTTCTGCTCAGCTTTATGGAGCTGAGATCATTGTTTTAGTTCTCCGGCCGTCCACCTCATTGCTATGGTTCACTCGCAGCAGTTTCATTGTGTTGCCCTCGGCTGCTAAAGGGAGCTGTTTTCAGGTCTAAAAACTCCCTGTACATTCATTGTGTACGAATGCCAGTGGAACATTTAGCTCCATAACTACTGAAAGCAAATAAGCAAATGCAGCTTATTAATAAAAAGAACGACAGCTGTTAAAATTTGGTATTTTTAGCATCTCTGTACTTTCAGTGTTCACCAAGGATATTATGTTAACTTAGTTTGGACAAAGAATGGGTTGAAGACACAAAATACAATTGCATGTTGTAGCCTGAAAAGCCAGTCAATACAAAATTTGTTTTATTTCAAGTCTATGCAAATATATCTCATTCAGCCCATTCGCCAAGACTAAAGTATTAATAACATTTTTTTCCTTCAAAGACTAAGTGGAAAACATTGTTACAGACTAACATACTTTAGAGTACAAAATGCCAATGAATGATCATATTTACTAGCTGTTACTAATTGCTGGCTCAATCAATTCGGTTGGTTTCTTTGTAAGTTGTGAGTCCCTATTGAGACCAGGCTTGCTATGATATGACACTGAAAACAGAGCTGACAACAGCTCATTTTGCAACAAGCCCCGGGCAGTAGCACCGACAAAGACTAAATGAGTTTCATCAAAAAGCAAATGGAGCTGTTTGAAGTTGCAGCCACATAACTGGGCCAAAGCAGGAACACTCAAGCAAATACTTACAAACCTAATAATGAGGTTTTATTATGCAGCATGACCGTAGACAATAGCATAAATAGAACAAATGGACACTGTTTAAATGTCATATTTCTCCTTATGTGTATGCAACATATGAATTAAAAACAATGCCACAACAAAATACTATTTCTCTAGTATACATTTCCCTTTTCAAACCTTTTATCTACCAGCTATACGTATATTTTATTTCAAAACAAGTACTTCTTACTATGACAAGATTAGTCATGTCATTTGATACTTTTTCAGTGTCAAATATTAAAATAGTACATGACAGAACTAAACATGTGCTACAGCCTTAGCTATCAAAGGACATTGAATAACAAAAAATAGTTTTTTTGTTTTTACCCATTAAAAGCGCCACAGTTAAGACTTAGAATTGGATTAAATATAAATTTCAAAGGGCTCAGTGAGACTGGAGTGTGCAAGTCTATTCTTGAAACCTGTCAGAGAACGTTGGCAAGGTTTTTGGTTTATTATAACAGTACACAGCAACTTTGACAGGTCATGATCAGTTCTCCTCTGAGGCAATGTTTCCATCCAAATTGAAAGTGTTTTCTTTCTCATGTTCCTTGAATCAGCAGACGTGGCCTTATATCTTGCATTATTCTAGTCCAAACACAATATTCGTATATATGGTGCAGAGCTAATTCGCAATACTGAAACTACTATCTGTACAATATATTTGGTATATCTCTTCCTAATCTTTTCTATTTGGAGCAAACAAATCTCATTTGAAATGAATTAACCTTCTTTGGATGGTTTGACATTCTGAGTGTGGAAGCTTTTGGACCCTGCACCTCCTGTGCTGTTAAGCTTTAATTTAAAGACACTTACCTGGTTTGCTATGGGGCTCACTGCTAATAAATAATAGAAATACTTTTTGTAACTTAGTCTAGTCACTTTTTATGATATTTAAATGTGCATAATTTATTGAAACTTCTTTTATATTAACAAAACATTTACATTCTTTTCTCATTTATGGTCATATCAACAACTCTGCAACCTGCTAGCCAAGGTTCCATAGCCCAAAGACTTTTAGTGGTAATGCATTTTTCTGGTTATTCTGACACCTCATGAATGCCTTATATTCCACGCCATGAGAGCGCAAGGAACATTAAAGGCCCTTCACTCTCATAGTACTCACATCCAGGTGTTTTCACTTAGATTGGCTAATTAAACCTCTTCTTAGGACTGTGGGTTTGTACAAACTGTGCCGGACTAAAATAAAATCCCCCATTTCACACATTTGTGAAACAAGTTTAATCTTTGTGTTTTTAAGTTAAAAAAAAAACAACCTGTATGATGTTTGGTGACTTTAACAAACTGCCAGAAAACTGTAGCTCTACTCAGCTTCAAACAGAATGACTAAGAACACCTGTGTGGGTGTGCAGGACTAATACAATTTTTTTCAGGTTTGTTGTGGCAAAGGTCCCCAGTGGTAAAATAGAATTGCTTAAAAAAGGCCCTTTGAAAACAAAATAAGCTAATGCAACCTATTAAAAAAGATTATGTCATCTTTTGGATGCTATTGGATTCAGGTTTTCCCATATGATTAATGTAGGACCTCCATTATACTTGATGATATGTTAGTGTGGAAGGTATAGTGCTCATCAATAGTCATTTGGAAAGGTTTCTGTGTTTACAGTTACACAATATGACATCTTTCATGTCTAACTCAAGTTCAACCAAATAGTCTAAGATAAGGGGCACTGTTTCATCCACATATCTGTTATTGCAGCGTAGTATACTAAGTAGCAGATTTCCTCTAATACTTTGGATCGACACTTGCAATATAATCGAGGGAACTTGACTTATGTGAAGTGTTTTCGGCTGGGCCTTGTGTACCTGGAGTCGAGTGTTTTGGTCAATGCACTAAACCCTATATTTATAGATATAAGTTGTAATGGCTGCTATTGCCTTCACGAGTCTTTATTATATGGCATGCTGCGGGGAGAAGCCTGTTCTAACATTTGAATCTGACCTTCATTTCGAGCCCTTGATGGCTCTTTTTTGCTTCACATTCGTAAACTCTCGCAATACTTTTTCACATGATTCTTGGTTTGTTGTGTTGGTGTCTGTGGTGGGGACCGGTTTGCACAGTACATTTTTCTGCTCTGTGTCAGCCTTTCATTAACTAATAAATTCCATGTTTTGGCTGGTCCTTCTGTGGTGGTGTGATGACTATTGCAAACCGTCATCTAAAGCAATGAAAAAATATTGTAGTAAACAGTGTGTTTTGTGACAGCTTGAAATAAATGATATAATATGAAACGATAGTTGTTTTAATATCGTTATCCAATAAATTTTGTCATATCACAGATCCCTAATAGTGATCGATAGTGAAATGAACAATCACATTGCTTTTTTTTGGGGGGGGGTTTAATCTCAATTCAGTGACTTAATCATTCAATTGGTCCATCACTGACAAAGCTAATTAAAAGCAATGTGACTTATCATTTTTTTTCTCCAGTATGCTTCAGAAAAAAGGGATCCAGCAGTGCTTAGCTTTAATGGCTTTAGGCTCCCTGTGAAATCACAACAGGCAAGAACCACAGCAGACATCACACTATCATCCAGGAAGTACCTGAGAGACGGAAATCATGTTCACCTTGTATTCACCTCTCACTGAGCTCATAATTGCTGGAGAAAGGTGCACTGAGGGTCTGGAGTCCATTACCATATACCCATGGACAATGATTAATGACCCAGTGGGAACTAACAGCAAGTGACTGCTCTCAAACAGCGTCCGTAAGCTCATATGCCACCAAACATCTGAGTATATACTTCAGATTTTGTAAGACCTTGTTTTGCACTTCAAAGCACTGAGAAAAATGTGACTGTGACTAACACAGATGCATACAGCTGTATGCATCTGTGTTTCTAAATGTGTGTGGATAAGGGTGTATTGCTGTGGTCGCTGGGTCGCGGAACCAGGGTTTTGAGTGTTTGGGTTAAGGATCCTTTCTAGTTTCGTATTTTGTATACAAAGAACGTCTTTGGATGTGAGTTCTATTGATGGAATTTAGCTTTCTATTCACACTGTTATTTATTCATGTTTACATGTGTTCTTTGTATAAGTTCTTTATTGATTTGTTATTCGTGCCTTTAGGTCTTAGCCTCAGTTCCTGATACACTTACGTTAATTTAGTTATTTTGTGTTCCCATTCTTTTCCTTCAGTCTTGTCTTTGTATTTGTCTTTTTATCTTTCTCATTTGCCTGTTTGTCATTGGTGTCAAGTTAATCTTGTCTCCCGTGTCTGTTGTTACTCTCTTTCTATTTTATTTTGGTGATTGTTGTTCTCTGTGTTTTGTGTGGAGTTTTTCTTCCTGTCTTATTATGTTGTCTGTGTTCCCACCTGTTACATCTCCCCTCATTATCTTGTGTGTGTATATACTGTCTCCTCTTGTCCTTGTTGCTGTGTGTCACCTTGCCCTATGTTTCCTGAGATTTCTGGTATCCGGGTTGCCTGTTTCTGTTTGTTAAATGCTTTTGGACTGTCTGTATTCCATCAAGCTTATGGGATTAAAGTGGAATTTTAAGTGAAATTCCTGTTTCTCAAGTCCTGCATTTGGGTCCACAACCCACTAGTTAAAACCTTGACATTCATTGTAAAAATTGTGTGCGATTGAAATAACCTCCATAACATGCAATAACATGTACCTCCTAAATTTGACCTACTCATTTTAATCGCTACATTGCACAACAAACATATTTATGATACTCAGTCACAGGTCAGTTTGTCTTTTGTGAATCTAGAAAGCATATGATAGGGTGCCAGGAGAGGAATGGTGAAAGTGTATGAGGAAGTCAGGGGCGGCAGAGAAGTATATGAGGGTGGTAAAGGACGAGTGTGAGGACAGCGAGACAGCGTGGGGTTGGACTGACAGATGGGTTCAAGTTGGGGGTGGAATTACATCAGGGGTTAGCTCCAAGCCCCTTCTTTGCGGTGAAGATGGACAGGCTGACAGATGACATCTCCATGAACTATTATATTCAGACACAACATTGTGAGCTTTATTTAGAGTAGAGAGAAGCTGAAAAAGAGTGTGGAGAGGTTGTGGTATGTACTGGAGAAAAGAGGAATGAAAGTCAGTGGATGCAAGAAGGAATACACGTGTGTGAATGAGAGGGGGACAGGTGGAAAGGTGAAGATGCAATGAGTAGAGGTAGTGAAGATGGATTTTAAATATCTAGGGTCAACCTCACCAAGCAATGGTTAGCGTACAAAAGACATGAAGAAGAGAGTGCAGGAAAGGCGAAATTGGTGGAGACAAGTGTGATTTGTTACCGAAGGTCAGCAGCAAGAGTTTCAAAAGACATTAGGGAGACCTGCTATGATGTATGGCTCGGAGATGTGGCACTAGCAAAAAGACAGGAGGCCGCAGGTGGCAGAGCTGAAGATTTTCAGTGGGAGTGACCAGGAGGGACAAGATTAGAAATGAGTGAATCAGAAGAACGGCTCAGGTTGAGCAGTTTAGAGACAAAGTTAGAGAGGCAATGTTGAAATGATTTAAACAGAGGGAGAGAGATAGAGTGGATATACTGGACAAAGGAAGTTAAAAAATGAAGCTGCCAGGAGGAAGAAAAAGTGGAAGACCACAGCGGAGGTTTATGAGAGAGGATCTGCAGAGTGCTTGTGTGACAGAAGAGGGTGCAAGGGACAGGATGACATGGAGGAAGATGATTCACGGTGGCGATCCCTAAATTGAGTAGCCAAAAGAAGAAGACGATCTAACAGATCAGGCTGAAATGAAAGTAACAGCAGCAGATATTTTAAATGACTGCAGGGATATGCCTTCTAAACTGATATTATTATTTAGCAAATAACAGCAAATTTCAGTGGGACACATATATAAATAGTACTGGTCTGTGCACTGAAAAACAAAAAAACATG
Organism: Etia nguti; assembly: GCA_015106755.1. Classification (NCBI taxonomy): domain Eukaryota; kingdom Metazoa; phylum Chordata; class Actinopteri; order Cichliformes; family Cichlidae; genus Etia; species Etia nguti. The sequence continues at coordinate 41,988 of VUQG01012839.1, forward strand.
CAACAGAGTTTCTGTTTGTCTGTAAACAGCAGGGATCTGCGTGCTGTAAAGGCAGGTCCCAAGCGAGCTGGCAGCATGGTACATCTTCAGCAGCAACTCACCGATGGGGCTGGTTTCCCTCCCTTTGCAGTGCAGACAAGAGTCAAATTCTGGGCTTGGTATCGACTGAAAGGGGCTGGAGTATTTTCTGCCACCACTGATATGTTGTTTGGAGGTGCTGTGAAGGACAAGGGAAAAGATGTGTGAAACAGCATCCTAACACACTGGATGGACACAAAGTGAAACCTGAGAAATTCATAAACACTTACAAAACATCAGTTTTCACTTTCTCTGTGCATTGCAAGAGTTATTTTGTGATGAAATGTCATCTTAGGGTTATACATGTAGGTGGAAACTCTACTGGCAAAACTGACAGCAAAGTAAGAGCAAGAAAGGGAAAGCGGATAAAGAGAATTGCAATTCTGTCCAGGTGTTTAAAATGGACTAAAACAAATGTAGAGACCTGCTTTATCTATCTACTATATCTATTTTCAAAAGAAAGCAAAAACCTGCTGTGAGAATCTCAGCTTTAAATGGAAACTGAATGGCGGGGACAATATGTTCGAAACTCCCCAGGGCTCATGCGAGTCGGATAAGGCTGATAAGGTAGAAAATCTCATACATATCATATCACTAACCCTCTATCTGAATCTCTCTAGGGATTCCAGCAAGTATGTCATGGTATTGTAAAGGGAAAACATGTGAGCAAGACTTCACAGCACTTTAGAGGAGCACAGGGGGGGGAAGGGGGTAATGAATGGAAATCTCACACATTCCCCAGAAAATCAGCTGTTCAACATGCAGTGCTCTGGTCCTTTTTATGGCGGCTTAAATATGAATGTACTTCACAGACCACTGTGTGATGGTTTAAATGAAATATTAACAGATACTTGGTGACAGTCATGGCTACCTACACAAGGACTATCTGAATTTTGATCAGGATTGCAGAGTATCAAAGACACTTTTCACAACATTTTCTTTTTTTTTCTTTCATATAATTTGTGTAACTTGTGTTTTTTTTGTTTTTTTTTTATCTCCGTGAGGCATTTCATGAAACATTGTGCACACATATTTACAAGTCAGCTGCCCAACAAAATTTGGCAGCAGGATGCTTTAGTAACACATCAACAGGCCTGAGCTCTTATCAGAATGAGAAACATTTTTGTAATGCCTCAAAAACTCTGTGAATAGAGAGAAGAATCTTTTTGAGACAGATAAGGCCGATAAGGCAAAAAGAAAGGTCACGCAGAGATCAGTGGCTTTTTCATGTGCCAGTTTTATGTGTAAATCTATCAAGCAGTTTTAAACAGACATGCCACAGCAATTAATTGATTAAAAGCAGGTGGGAGTTGGTGGGGGATTTAGCTGCTGGCTCGGGTGCCTCTGTGTTTCCACACCTCTTAATTGCTTATTGATGGAATTCATATGGTTGTAAATTAACCTTAGAACACTCCATTAGCTTACTGACAAGCCCGTCTCAACCTGGCATATGATAAGCTGTCAGAGGTGTCTGCTTCTGACCAGTCAAGCTCAAGTACTTGACACAGAAGCAGTGTATGTGAATGGCATCTAGTACAGTGAAGCTGCACTAATATGCACACCATATAATAAGATGATAATAAAAAAAAGCAATTCAACTTTATAGGGCTACAATATTGATTGCTGTATTCTATAAAACAAAATTATATTCTATTTTGTAGAGTCCAGTAAATGTATTCTGGACACTCCTGGTATTTTTTTCCTAAGCTGTGCAGTTAAAATATGAATTAGCTTTGCAATATGAACATCTGTGAACACAAAGAGATCAAGAGAGTTTTTCCAGCAATCTGTAGAGAGCTTTAGCACAAACACACGTGTAATTTTGACAAAGTTAATCTCATGAAAACCAATCTAATTACAATAAAAAATAATTACTGTTAAATTGGATGTTTCCATTTGTCTAATAAACACAGATAATCCCCTGAAAGTTATCTAAAGCAGTAGAAAAAAGATGCTTTCTTTAGTTACAAAAAAAATACTAATACAACCTTAAAAATGCAGAAATAAAATGATTCCTCATTCTGGTTCAGAGGTGCTTCACATTGATCATGATACTCTATTATTTTCTGCCCTGTAGGTTTTGAGGGCATCTAATAGAAGTCAAAGCCTAAGACGAGCCTTAAGCCTTGGTGAAATATTTGATACGATTAATACCAAGACGTACTGTGCACAGCGCAGTATTTTCAAACACAACAACCCTAAACATGATTAAGATGGCTGAATGTAATGATTGCATCTAAGCCTTTCATACCTCATTTAATTGAAGTTGTCTCTTTGCTCACTTGTTAAAGGTTGAGCTGATTTTTCTTTTCTGTTTTTCCCTGTGATGGAGTTCTTTGTCTTACAGAGATCTGCATATCACTTATTTGAAAAGAATATATACATATTTTTTATATCATTTTTATTATAAATAATTTAAAATGTCTCTCTTGACAAGGTTACTGCCAAACGCAACATTTGAGACTGATATAGTGCTCATAAGAAACATGGAGAGAAAATATTTGCACTGAAACTCCAAAAAAAAAAAAAAAATGTCACAGTCAAGTGTGCTAAACAATACGTCCTCTTGGGGAAAATGTCAAAAGAGGAAAAACTTTTACAAAAAATAAGAAATATCAATATGAAAATGTGACATTCTTCCAGAGTTTTCTTTAAAGAGTCAAACAATTGAAGTAGATATATAACAATTCCAAAACCCTCTTTTTGAAATCTACACACATTGTATGGGCATAAAATATTTCTCCTCTATATACCTGTCAGTGCTTTAACATACTGGCTGTGGCAATAGCAGATGCCAAGATATACCCGTTTCTGCCAACCTTTAAAAAAGCAACAAAAAAGTTGTAGGATGGGGTGGTGGTATTAGGGAAAGTCAAAACTTTGACGGGTAGGAGGTCAGGAGGTGTCCTGATTAGGAGATTTGTACTTTTCATTTCTCCTAGCTTATTAGATTTGGGCAACAAAAACTACTTTTGTTTCTACTTCCACAACACTGAAAAATAATGCTTACCTAGTGTGTTTAAATGTGATGCCAGGGGGCCCTTTATGAGCGTCCATATGTGATGAGTTAGGGCCCACTGCCCCAATGCAGCCTGGTGTGTCATGACACTCTGACATTTTATGTGGAATGCTAGCAGCTTTGACTAAACAGAAGTATTTGATGCCCTGGGAATATAAATGGTTTTCATGATCTTTTCATCTTTTTTTTCCAGTGCATTTTTTTTCCAATCTCATGGGCTCATTTTATTTCTTCAATCGTTACTTAAAATTAAAACTTTTTGAAAACTTGCAATTACTGTTTTAGGATGACAAAACCACGAGAGGCGGGACACCTTTGCCTAGTCTGCAAAATATATACTGGGTGTGTTTCACTGCATCATAAAACATAGATCCCGAAGCCTATGAAATGTGAGGTCTGCAGTCCCACAGCCTGTTGTCTTTGCTTCAAAAACCGCACTTGCACAGCACTGCACTAAAAGCAACATTTAATTCCTTTTGTCCCTAATAGTACTACTGCTAGTCACATCAATAACAATCTCTCCCGCTATTTACCACCTCCTTTTTGTTCTATATCCTCAAACACCATTACTCTGGTATCTTTACTAACAAAAAAGAAAAACAGAAAGGAAAAAAAAAACTGCAAAAGGGGATTGGTGAATCTGCAAAACAGAAGAACATTTAATGCTCCATAGAGACGGCCTTCCCTGCCTCATAATTAGGGGATTTAGAGCTCTGGAGACAGCTGGACTCACAAGACACACTCCCAACATCCCCCTGTACTAAGCACCCTGACCTCGAGTCCACATCTCTAGGGGTTTATTTATTGTGTGTGTGTGCGTGTGTGCGTGTGTGCGTGTGTGTGTGTGTGTGTGTGTGGTGGTTGTGGTCGTAAGATGAGTGTTGCAAGAAATACTCTCCAGTGCAGTCCACGGTTTTTACTTCTACTTTTACTGATATTAATACATTAACTGAATCTGTACTTGTTCAAATGTTTCAAAGTAATCAAAGTGGGACTTTTGAACGAGTTCGCCAAACTAAATGAGTGCAATTTCACTTGAAGGCATTTTGCCTCTCAGCATTAAAACTGAGAGGATTTACTTCATTCTTAATTCCTGTATGGCTTTTGTGTTAGCCCTTTTATAGACTAATGATCAATAAGGTGCACCACTGCCTCACACACCACATGCCGCAAGAGGCTCCCAACATCTGTACCTGCATTTATTAGTACAAAGAGTATTGTGTATAGATGGACAGAAAAGTAAGATAAAAGATTGCCAAAATAAAATAAATTCCTCTCTTGAGTTTTAAAATGTTGAAGGTGGAATTAAATATGCAAGCAGAAAGAAAGACAAGTTGATCCCAAAAAACATCTAAATGTACTTTAGCAATGTGGTACTTTTTCACAAGACTTTTTTCTATGGCTTTACAGCAAAAATATTTCTGTTATTTCCATTCCAGTGAGATTTTTTCTTTTTAAAGAGGTCAGGTACAGCCTATAAAAATTGGGGAGATATTTGACATATTTGGACAATCCAACGTACAGCTCTCTTTAAAACACTGCCTGTAAAAATTTGAGTGATTATTTCTCAGCAACACTACAAAAGAATTTTTGGATTTTCATTAACTGAACAAAAATGTATATCATCATCTTCTGTGGAAAAGGTATCTATGTGTGTGTCTGACCTTAGAAGCTAACATTGCCTCTTTTACTAAAAAACAAATCAACAACAAAACAAAATGAGTTTAGTTCCATGATATCCGGGGGTTTTCTCGAATACAGAGCTGCTTCAGATCCTTCCGCATAAGTTTAAAGGGATTCAAGTTAACCAGCTAATCTAACCCCATTAATAAATGTGGGGATTTTGGACTGTGGCCAGAGTACCCGTAGAGAACCAACTCAAACACGTGAAGATTGGCCACCCAGCTTCTTCATTTTCTGTCTCCTTACTATATGTTCCTGGCACTAATATTTTCTCCTCATCGTCTTAAACAACTCATTCAGTTAGCAGCATTTGTTTCCATGTCACCCATGACAAAGCTATGTACATTAAGTATAATTATCTATGAAAACATCATTCTTCTGAGTAAGCCTTTACAGTACTTAGCTGCCCCTAAATGTAGTTTATAATTGGCCCCAAACACAAAAGCATAAGTGAGAGTTTAACTGGGAAAAGTGGAAACAGAATTGCCCGTGCCAGATTACTGCAAATTAAGCGACTGGAAACTCAGAATGTCAATTTAATTGACTCTTTCACCTAATATCCATCCCAGAGGAATCTAAAATAGTAGTTAATTGCTTCATCCCTGAGCATCTTCTATGATCTCAATTTCACTTTTTGGCTTGAGGATATGATTTTGGCATCCAAAAAATCAAAACAAATTTTACAGCGCCAGCTCCTGGCATTGCACAAAACATACAGTATCCCCATCTGGTGCCTTACTTTTACTCTAAGGGTAAGATTGTTCCTAACACAGATGTTTGTGGAAAAATATGCATGTGTAGAGACACATACTTACACACACATGCAAGTGAAACAGTCATTTTTATAAGCTTGTGGGTGTAGTTGTGACCTCCTGTAAGTCGTTATATTTCCATTATTTAAAGGACACACCTTGCACATGCCAGACAGAGTTAAGCTGAATAAAACATAAAACTCTCTTAAAAGTGTTTGTATTCTTTATTTTGAAAAGGCTAACAGTTGGATAGACCATTAATGTGGCAGTGGGGAAATAAAAAGTTATTTCAGTGGCAGACTGAAATAAAAGTTAAATCTTTTTGAGAAGAAAAAAAAAAGATATCTTGAAATGTTCGCTGGCTTGAGTTCCTGATACCCAGTGTTTTTTTTTTTTTTCTTTTCCCCAAAAAGACACTGAGGTTCTTTTTTAATCACTTTTTCTATTGTGCTTTTTGTATTTGCATATACACTCCACCCTGTTAATTTGCATGGGTTATTATTGTGCTGTCAGTGCATATCGGATCCTCCTGCCCCAGCCAACCACTGAGTGGTGTAGCTGCTCGCGAAGAGAAGGAGACTCTGGTGGCTGTCAGGAAGAGGAAGGGGATGACACACAGAGACAAAAGCTTGTGTCACATTGAACAAGTCCCCCAGTTCCGAAGCCCATTAATCATACCGGTGTTGTTGAAAATGCACCAAGCACATAGATTACATGCCTGTGTGTTTGGACTGGTTGGCTTGTTTTTAGATAGTGAGAAATATGTTTGCACATTCTTGACTTGAAGGACTTTTTTTAATTGATGCATTGCTGAGGAATGTCAGTTGTTTCTCAAGTGGCATAGAATTACAGTCTATATTTGAGTGACAACCCACTCTGAACCCCACCTCACCCTCATGCAAAAAAAGGTTTAGGATTATTACATACTAAATATATTTCACTTTGTACCATAAAGAGAATAATGTGAAGCTTAGGAATAGTTGTGCCTTTTTTTCCCCCTCTTGTTCAGTTTCCATATGGTAGGAGATATGATAAGTCATGGCTGCATATGGCTCTCTCCCTATTCTCTCCCCAGGCTGCTGCTGTCTGATGGTAAACCAGTCTTGGACTTGCAACTTTGTACGTATAATGAGGACAAGGGGGACAGAAGAGAGGATTTTACAAGCACAGTTTGAAAGCTTGGTTGAGACAAGACAAAAGGGAAAGCTTTTTTGGGCTCTCAAATAGCAGACAGTGGCAGATGGGACTTACCCTGTACCCAGCCCAGCATCAATTATGCTGTGACTGGCGCCCTTATCCCTAAAGTCCATTTTTTGCTTAAGGGCAGAGGTTTGGATTTTCAGTTGGTTACAATTTACTTCCTATACCTCTTGCCTTGTCCAGCCTCACCTTTCAGGACTGAGGGAATTCACAAGGAAGTCACATAGATACATGGATGGATACACCTTTAAAATTCCCAGTATCTTGTGGATTACAGACAAATCTCTTGATGAGTGAAGGTGCAATATTATTTTTGAATGTTGCTTTATTTGTAATTTATTTTATTAAGACACTTAATATCAAAAATAAGACTGTAGTCATATGAAGCTGACCAGCGAGGTAGTAAAGTATTCATCATTCAATTATAATCCCCAGGCCATAAACAATCCCCCATAAAGTCTTTGAGAAAATCTACTTCAAATGCCTCGAGCCAGATGGCCAAAAGCTCTGCAAATATCGATATGGTATACACAACATTCAGGGACAGGGAGGAGAATTCATATTTCAAGCTGACACATAAGGGTTGTTGATGGGGCAGTTATGACCAAGATAAATGGGTAACAATGCATCAACAGTTTCTCTTTTTAAAATGGGCAAGAAATACAAGAGAATGACTTTTATTACCTTGGCATGCTTAACCTTTTCTTTACACTCAATTAAAAATGCTTTTGAACAGCTTGCTTTTAGTTATTGTGAGTAATTGAATAGTTATTCGCTTGTCATTGCCAGTTTAAATATTTCACTTTAAGAAAGTAAGAAATAAATGAATAATCTTTGCTATAAGACACACAATCTCTGCTATTAAATCAGTGAAAATAACAAACTTCTTTGTGCGTCCAACTCAAGAGACTAATTTCAAAATCATCATAGCATATCCTGGCCGCAGTGCCATCAATAATATGTGCAATTGTTGAGTTGTTGATACATTTTACTGAACTAATTTTACTGTCTTTAAATTTCTGGAGAGCAATACATATGTGGATCTTCCTTTTTAAAGTAAATGTTTGCTAGATATAACAATGCAGTCTGTAAATGCATTCAGACATGTACATTCCTAAGCGCCCTATGAAAATTTGACCTTTATAACTCTTGTGAGGAGATCTCACAGGGAGCATCTAAACTGAGAATCTCTCTGGGCTTTAATTATTCATCGTGGCTTGAATGGCAGGTGAAACACTGATCTATATTCTAGTTTCATAAAGAGAATATTTGAAAGTACACCTGCACCAGCTTAAAAGAGTTTTATGTGTGTTTTAATGTTTTTACACAAAAATACATTTCCTGTGTGAATTTAGTTGGACCTAGAGTGAAGAGAAGAGGTGTTTATTTAGTAAACTGTAATGTTAGGATCAAACTGAGATGCAGGGCACTAGTAAAATATTTACTGCAAGTACTGTCTTGTATCAGTGTGTAGGTGAGAATGGGCCAATGAGTTGTAAAAGTGTAAAACACTTGAAATAAAAGCACTTCACATTATACAAATGATTAATCCAAATTTAAATGCAGATATTTACTACTTTGTCATGACAATTTAATTCTTGTTCTTGCCTCAGCTGAAAGGTAGTAGCAGGTCACATGTGCATAAATGGTTGTAAAATGGTTGTAACTGGTTCCCCAGCATCCCCATTTTTGGAAGACATTAAAAAAGAGAGGAAAAACCCAAAGTAGCTACAAAGTGCAGTGTGCTCGCTGTAGTCAATTAATTCCTCGGGGAGATGGGGAAGGGGGAATGTTTAGAGCGTCTAGCATGACTAGAGGGACAAAACTGGTTAATCAAGTGCGAATGTCCTCCCTTTGTTGTTTCTAACTAATGGGTTATTTGTGATAAGTAATTCTCAGAAAAGAATGGGATATAAATGCCAGCATGTTTGAACAATGTTCAAACCTCTTTGCTGAGCATGACTTTTTTTGCACAATAGAAATATTGCTGTAGTCTTATGGGCTCAAATAAATAATATTATTTATATATTATTATTATATTTATATTTTATATTATATTATTATATTTTGTACTTGTAAATCAAATGCGTAACTGAGTTTTGTAACCTTGTAAACCAAAATATCTGAAAATATTATGTTTGTGCATCTGTAGATGAGAATTTTTGTGTGTGTAAAAAAGATTTGTGTTTGTAAAAAATATTTAGACAAGTGGCAATTTTTTTTTTGTTAAGGTCTGGTTACAGATACAAAGCAAAAAATGATGTGTAAAACTCTGCGCTCAAGTTCCTTGGCTGTGTGTGAGTTTCAACTTACCAATATGAACCTTGGTGCTTTCTATCTGACATTCACACTCAGATGAACACAATATCTTGCCCAGGGATACTTTGGCATGAAGGCTGGAGCAGCCTGGGATAGAACCACCAACCTTCTGATTAGTCGATTATCTGCTGAACCTACTGAGCTGCAGCTATAGCCCTCCAGTAAAGCTTTATATATATTTAAAATCGAAATTTACATGTAAGGTTGCTTATTTCACCAGTCCACTCTCTGAACAAATGCAGTTTCAATCAACCAGATTACATAATACGACGGGAAATTCGTAGTTTTTTGTTTGTGTTTTGTTTTGCTTTATCCTAAATATAGCTTTGCGTGTTCTTTTCTTTGTTGCGAATATTGGATTTTATAGGCAAATCACCAAAAGAAGCTCTCACGAGTGAACTATCTGAAATATTTAAAAGTGAGCATATCAAAACGTTTCTGAAAAAAGTAGAGCCATACATTATAAAATTATAATTATCTTTTTATCTTTACTTGTCGGTTGTATGATTTTTAAAATCAACAGAGAAATAGTCAAGAAGGATGGAAATGTTACCCTGTTGCTGTGTTCTGCGGAGTCCATAGATAGAGGCATGCTTCTACTCAGTGCACCTGCAATTTCTTAACTTCATTTCTGTGGTGCATCTATCAATATTTACTGGACACAACAAACATTATGACTGACATTTACACTCCTCCTCAGGAAAAGACAAAATCCACAAAGCAGAGTTGATTTAATTTCTCAAAGGACTATGCCAAGCCTGTTGATCCAAGCACTTTTCTCTGCTTTGTCTTGTCATACACCTGTTTTGCTCATCTTATCATTTTGTTTGTCAGCTTCATAAGCAATTACATAAAGCGCTATGATGAATCAAATCAGAAGCTCATGGTGAATAAAGCCTATGTGTTATATGCTAAGAAGAATGTTTTTTTATCTCTGTGTCTATACACACACACACACACACACACACACACACACACACACACACACACACAAACATATACACACAAAAAGTGAGAAAGAGAGAGGATAAATATGTATATAATTAATATACTTCAAATACTTTAAAAATTAAAATAATAATATTTAAATAGATAGTAACCTTCATAAAGACTCAGCACTTTTTTTTTTTTAACATGAGATACAAATGTAAATCCACCATTAGCATTGAAATGACACTTGATTACTTCATGGTGACATATTACATCTCCACTTCCTAAATATTCATGAATGCAGTGGTTCTGATTTTCGGCCATAGAAAATATTAGATTTATGCAGAGGGTGAAAACAGCTTTCATTTTCAAAATAAATTGAACTGTGATGGTGAAGCAGCTCGTTTTAAACTAGAAATGATGACTAACATCCCGGTGATCCTGGCCTCCCTCTGTGCCATAAAGAAAGCCGTTTTCTGCCTCCCACTTCAGAAGTTTTTGATCATTAATTCAATGCAGCGAACAGCTTCTAAAAATGTTATCCAATAGACCATGCTGGATAAGTACACCAATGTATGTACCTTTAGGCATCTTTTACTACCATCCTTATTTTTCTATGTAGACAATTGAATCGTTGAGCAAGACATTTCAGTCAATTTATCATCAAATCCCATGGTAGCTAATTCTCTCAAGTTACTGCAGCCAAAAATCCCATTCTTTACTTGGGTTATTTCACACATTTCACACAAATTTGAAAACAGTCTCAATTTAATCGAAAGTTTTTCCTTCAAGACATTTTGGGTTTTGTTTCAAGGACGTCTTTAATAGCCAAAAAAATTAGAAATTTAACTGACATTCCAAGAGACGTGGCAGTTACTGAATTAAATGGTGCTGAAATACTGAAAGATCAGGCTGAGACAATTACAAAATGAAAGACTTGTTAAGACTCAATTAAAGCGCGGTTTTGGATTTGCAAAGGACAAAAACAGAACAGACCATAAGTCAAGTTCTGAAATGAGCCATACAGTACTACAAATGCCAGGTTCTTGTAAAACAATGCAGTCTTTTGAGATTGCCTGGCAAGGCAAGCTTTCACCAGCTCCAGTAAGGCATGGAGAGAAAAAGAGAGACCACAGGCAAACTACATTTATGTGCAAAAAAAAATTACAATTAAAACTGGTATTTATAAAGAAATATCTTTTTTTTTTTTAAATGTGTAGACTGCACAGACAATATATTTTAAACCATGGATATAGGTTTATAGATTTTTTTTGCAGTTTTATACTATGTAAAACTTAACATTAGTATGTACTGAGAAATAAAGGAGTAATGCTAAAGATGGAAGTAGAAGTCATGACAAATTTTGCAGTGAAGTGAGATTTAATATTTATGATTTAAACAGCATGACCATGCATACCTGTACGCTATTTTTTTGTCATGAATCTATAAAGTTTTATGCATCTGGCTTTAGAACGGACCTCATGGCTGGTGAACACTGAATTCAAGGGTCATGAATTTGCAGTTTTATGCCTTCATATTAACTGCACATGTAGAGAGCCACTTCATCACAGCACCCTACTGCCTGAAGCATTGATTACAGTTTTCCTTGAGTACATCACCAGTTTCCCATGTAGAATTCTATAATTGCTGATGACCAGATTGCTCTGATTCACCCTGGAAATTGCTGTGATTCAGCCTGGAGTTTGGTTTTATGAATATTTGTATTTGTGAGAGGATATATTTTCACTAAATGTGTGCATGCAAGTACACTGATATGTTTACATATATATGCATGCCTATCAGTAACCATCAGTTTAGCATCTAGTTTTCTATTTCAAAAGTTCAAAGAAAAAGTGCTGAAATTGATATTTTAAGAGATAACAGTCGTAAGAAAAAAAAATTGTCCCCATAAAGACACAGCTTTTATAGTATTTTTAGCCAAAAAGCCCTTCAAAGATAAAAGCCTTCTACATGTGCTTTTTTGTATCACAGAACCAGAAGCCGGTATAAAAACAGTCACATGGCAGAACAGCCAGAGGAGGGCACAGTTCTTAAGAACTGTAGTTCTTTATTAAAATACACCAAACAGATTTAATGGACATTTTGGGCTCTGAATTTATGGCATTAAAAAAAACAAACATTTTATGTGTTTAATTCAGAAATGTTTTCAAAATTGTAGAAAGAAAGAAGAAGAAAGTAGAAGACCACTAGTCAGTGTTTTTATCTAAATGGGAAGCCACAGACTGAAATGACAATTTAAAAAAATCATTATCATCTGTAGTGTCGTGTTTCTTTTTATTAAATTGGTAAATGGCCTGTATTTGTATAGCGCTTTACTTAGTCCCTAAGAACCCCAAAGCGCTTTACACTACATTAAGTCATTCACCCATTCACACACTAGCGATGGCAAGCTACAGTGTAGCCACAGCTGCCCTGGGGCGCACTGACAGAGGCGAGGCTGCCGGACACTGGCGCCACCGGGCCCTCTGACCACCACCAGTAGGCAAACATGGGGTTAGTATCTTGCCCAAGGATATTTGGCATGTAGACTGGAGGAGCCTGGGATCGAACCACCAACCTTCCGGTGAGTAGGTGACCCGCTCTACCACCTGAGCTACAGCCACCCCGAAATTGAATATATCACACTAGTTTCATTTCTGTCAGATAAAGAGTGAACAATTTTAGATTTTGTATGAACTAAACCAAGCATTTATATATGGAAACTTTGCACACAAAAAAAAACATATGACAAATGCTAACATTTTTTCTTATTTCTTACAGAAGGCCAGTGTCACATAACAGATATATTTTAATATATAAATTCCAGAGGTGGTGAATATCAATAGAGCCAGAAATCAGATAAAATGCTAGATTTCATGCATGGTGGCCTCATGGTGGTCTCAAAATTCTTTTATTTAGCCTGTTTACTTTTTGTTGGGGAGGGGTGTGGGTGGGTCGAGGGGCGGATGGGGAGCTTTGAAAAAGAAATAATGGAGGTATGATTTTTCAGTCAATCTCAGATGAGGAAACATGCTGCTGATACACAAATCCCTATATTTTCTATGACTTCAAAAATAGCTTTTTTGCATATAAATCCTTAAAAGTAGTTAGATTTAGAAACTGCTCAGATTCCTGGTCATCTAGTGGGGATTGTGGGGATTTTTGTTCAAACCAAACTGAAGCTGAGGGAGTTCGCAGTGACGTTCTAATCAGTGCAACAAGGGTCTGCCTTAATGCCACTACTGCTGGCACTGTGCTATCTCAGTGGAAAAACCTTAGCTCAATTCAACATTTTGTTGACAGATGTGCATATGCAGCCCCCTCACATTTCTATAAAGTCTATTCCACTGAAAAATATGTGTGTTTTGATAATATTTAGATGATTTATTTGCAATTCAACTCAGTGCTGAGGATGCACAACATTTCACAAAGTCAGTGAACTGCGAAATTGATGCACAAGCATCTATATCTCGACTTTCAAGCGAGAAGGAGTACAATATAAGGATTAGTGAAACAGGCAAATAGTAGTGTGTACAATACTGGGTTCATTTACAACAGTAAGAGATTAAAATATGACAGACTATCCCATCAAACTATTATGAGTGGCTTTTTGAATATTACACATGGTCAGCTGCTGTGTAGTAAAGCATTTTGCATTTTCACTTTAATACACATTGTTAAGGTTACTGCAGTACAATCTTACAGTTCTATCAAACTTCAAACTATTAAAATGGGAAATTCTTCAGTAAATTCAGAGTCATCTTAGGGAAAAGCTACTGCTATACTGCCCTCCATGTGTTCAAACCATTAAGCATAATTGACTCACAGCTTTGTTGGGGCTTTTGTTCTAACTCGGCAAACATTAACATGGGATGGCTTTTCCAACTTTAAAGAAAAGAGGTATGGTGGGACAGAAACAGTATTGTTTGGGACCACAACTGAAATTAACTTAAGGACATGGTTTCACATAAACCTTTTAAAAATATTATTTAGCTACATATAGATTCATGGATCCATATTTCACATTTCCAAGGACCAAAGGTCTGTCCCGTCTAAAGCTGCTGATCCCAAGATGGATGGATGGATGGATGGATCTATCTATAGATCTATCTATCTATCTTAGTGAGGGAGTTTCCTGGAACTGAGCATTTTCTGCTTTTCATGTAGATGGATATTACAAATTAATTTTTAACCCATAATGAGTTGTACAAAAACCAGTTAACTGGACATAATCCTTTTAGAAGAATAATTATTTACTGACTTAACAAATCTGGCTTACTTTGTCCTCATATAAGCAGAGCAGAAACACTGGAGCAGAAGCAACCTCTTGTGTTCAGACAGAAATAGCCAAGCTATAATTGTAAGTCAGGTTGTGAGCCTGTTTCTATTCCACAGCCATTGAGTCACAATAGGATAGAACAAGTGAGAATATGCTCTCGGGCAAAGTCACAGCCAGCAGGAAGAGCCAGCTGAAAGAATCTTCATTATATGGAACAAGGAGTCATTTATGGAGCACTGTTACTCTGTTCAGGGACAATCTGACAAACATATTGACTTTGGCACACATGAGGTTTGAGATATGTCTGCACCTACTTTCCATTATCCCATAATTTGATTTACGTGAGGCTTCAGTTCTGTTGCAAGTTTTCAATCTGGCACCTCGTGAAATGTTGAATATTGCAGATTTGAAGAGTATTTGCTTGTCAAGTTCAGAAAAAAAATATTATCAATACTGTGCAATACGAATTACCCATCTCCTGAAAAGATCATATGCATTACAAATTTTATGTATTCGCATATTACCACTGCTCCCTCAGTGAAATTGTAAAAGAACGCCGTATTCTGTACTCTTGCCTGCATTATTCAAGAATTTGCCTGGAATGATTTGGGATTAGCTGAGGTTTAAAATCAACTGGTGCTGTGGGAAATCTGCAACCTAGATCTGTCTGCTTGGATTGAATGGCAGTTTTGAGGTTTTTCTGTTTTCTTTTGGGTTTAGTTGTTGTTGTTGTTGTTTTAAAATCAGGTCCAACTCAAAATCTATGTATTTCTTAGCCAATAATAGCTGCATCTGTCAGTCCTTGATGGCAAAAAACTTTCACAATATCTAACACATTTGTCTTAAAATAATACAAAACAAGTTTAATAATGCAATGCTAGCTTGGTGTATCACTACGTAGTTAAATATCAGGTTACTTAGTGACAGCATCTGACACCATCAGGAGAAATTAAGTTGCAGAACTAAATTAGTCCCACTAGCTGACATGTTTCTTGAGCTTAAAAAAAATTCATACCTAGCATGCAGGCATGTAAAAAATGTCACGATTCAGCATTTTCTTTGGTATCCATGGCATCAAGGACTTCATATCTATTCTGTTCATAAGACAACACCTTGCTTTCAAAATATATTATCTTCCTCCTTGGACTTGAAGGTAGCGACTCTTTGTTTAACTTCATAGGAATGTGTAGCTGTGCAGATGTGCAGATATAAACACACCTTGCTTTAAGTATTACCTTTAGAATGGATGGTGCCTTTATATGTGTCACCCTATAATGCTGAACTTTATTCTCCTCAGCCGAACTTCATTAAGTGTTTCTGCATAAGCCATCTAAGACTGCTGAAACTTTTGTACGAGCATGAGCAACCCTGATCTTGCAAGATTATCTCCACATAAGTAATTTAGGGTGAGCATCAGTGTGCACCAGTATAATTAGAATAAAATCATTCTCTCAAATCTAACTAATTAATTTACTTCTAAATATTGAAACTTTTGACCACTAAGAACAGTCACTGAGGTCAGTCTATATATCTACTGCAGGGCTGACTTGTGTGAATGCATAAATACAAAAAGGATGGATAAAGGAGTGGTTGAATTCTATCTACTAATCCTAAATTGGAATGTATTGCTAAATTAATGGGACTTGGACATTACTTGAGTTTTATTTACTTTTTCATTTTGAGTACCTTTTTAATTGTTCTGTGTCTCACATATATTTCCTTGACTTTTGAAATGACAATTTGTTCATACGATCCAGTGAAAACCATGCATTTCCAAATAGAGTGATTTTTAATTAAAAAATATATATATTTGTTGTCATTTCTTTCTATTAGGAATGCATAAAATTAATTAATTTAGTATAAATGCAGAAAACTAATGCTTAAAAGACCTTCACATCAAATTAAGGGCCTTATATATTTTTTCATCTCTTCTTTTCTTTAGTGCAGTAATTTCCTTCTTTTATTGAGTCTATAGTCTTTACTGGATTACATTCTTACTCTTTAGCACATTGAATTTTTGAACTTCAATAAAGATTTCATATTCCTTACACAAGCAGCATGTGTTCATGTTGTTTGTGTCAGTGAGCCAATGTTAGTGGTTAATGTTGTGGATTCAGGGCTTGAAATAAATATCTTGAATTTGTTTGAATTAATTGAGGTGGTTCTTCGTCTCCGCCTTGTGCTTACTTATTATGTACGTCCATATTTACAAACTTATCATTTCTGGTGATTTGGAACTAAATTATTACCTAGTGTGGTGTGACAATGACTGTGGCGTATTTAAGACTTTCAATTGAGTTCCATTTTCCCACTGCATGAAAAAAGTTTATTGTACCCAAACACACAGTGGTAGCATACTACAGAGAAAAAGGAATTATTTATCATGTGACAACATTTCCACAACCAATATATCCTTTTTCTAGCAAACCACAAGAATGCTGCCCCTGTGATTCAAAACTAGTATATTAAACACACGATGCTGCCTTATATACAGAATACCTAGGTCTATATTTTTTTATTTTAGGAATGATATACACTACATCGCCACTTCATTAGTTAAACCTGTTTACCTGCTCATTAATACAAATATCTAACCAGACTATCAAATGTCAGCAGTTCAGTGCATTTAAGCATATAGTCATGGTCAAGATGACCTGCTGAAGTTCAAACCGAGCATCAAAATGGGGAAGAAAGATAATTTAAATGACTTTGAACATGGCATGATGCCAGATGGCCTGGCCTGAGCATTTCAGAAAATGCTGATCTAGTGGGATTTTCCTGCATAGCCA
Source organism: Etia nguti (assembly GCA_015106755.1). NCBI lineage: Eukaryota > Metazoa > Chordata > Actinopteri > Cichliformes > Cichlidae > Etia > Etia nguti. Next base: position 59,037 of record VUQG01012839.1, read on the forward strand.
TCTCTAGGATTTACAAAGAATGGTCCCAAAAAGAGGAAATATCCAGTGAACAGCAGTTCTCTGGGCAAAAATGCCTTGCTGATGCCAAAGGTCAAAGGAGAACGCTTAGATTGCTTTCAGCTGATAGGAAAGCAACAGCAACTCAAATAACCACGTCTTACAATCAAGATATGGAGAATAGCAACTCTGAGTACACAACACGTCAAACTTTGAAGCTGATGAGTTCCACAGCAGCAGAAGACCTAACTGGGTGCCACACCTGGCAGCTAATGAAAAACAGAGAATACAATTTGCATGGGCAAACCAAAATTGGAGAAAACTGGAAAAAGGTTGCGTGGTATAATGAGTCTTGACTTCTGCTGTAACATTCAGATAGCAGGGTCAGAATTTGATGTAAATGGCATAAAAGCATGCATCCATTCTACTTTGTATCAACAGTTCAGGCTGAGGTTCGTGGCCCAATATCAACTGAGCATTGTTTAACGGGTGCTCCCGTCGGTTTTGAGTCAAACTTTTAGGTTACATTACCGTAACTCTTGCACCATTGGTGCAATCGACAAAAATTCTAACGGTTCCTGAAAGGATCAACTCTGTGCTTTTTCAGTGATAGTAGGATCATTACGGTATTCCCAGGCAGGGCGCCACATCCAAATGTCGACAAATAACACAGAAAACAACACAGCAAACAGCTAAAACAAAAGAATATAAAAACCTGGTAAAAAGAACCCAAATGCCTGATAAAATATGTTTTCTGTAGATCTCCCTCACACTCACTAACTCGCTCTTCTCTCAACAAACCTTAGGCTTCAGAGGGTTAAACACCAGAACCTAGCTGAGTATTGCTGCTGACCATGTCCATCGCTTTATAAACACATTGTATCCATCTTCTGTTTCCAGCCAGGTCACACATCATTTTAAAACTGGTTTCTTAAACATAACAAGGAGTTCAGTCTGCAGTGTCTATATAATGCTATCATGTCAATATGGACCAACATCTCCGAGGAATGTTCCCAGCACCATTTTACACTTTAGTAACTTTAAAAACTACGAAACACACAAATTTTATACATTGTTGTGGGATTTCAGTCAGTTGACTGAAAGCAATATATTCACATGAGGATATATTATTCATCCCTATATGAAATGCTCTAGTGGATAGTTTTTACTATAAAAACCCAAGAATTTGTGCAAAAGCTCCCCATGGTACAATTACTGGTACTGAAATGATAAGTACAGAAGACGACAGAGAGAATGAAAGCGGAGTCAACTACTAGAACGTGGTGCCAATTAGTGGTTAATTCCTAAAATAATACAGAATCATCAAGGAGGCATTTGGCTTTTCCAAAGCTGTCACCTTGCATATGCTTTTATTTTTATTTCTATATTTATCGACATAAGTTCTGCTTTGAAATATGGAATTTCCTCAATTAAACCATGTTTGGAATCAGAAAATAACCCAACAATACTTCAAAAAAGTCATATCGTTGTTCATGTATAGTAAATCCCTGTGGTTCCAGGATAATAACATATACAGGGGTCTAGGTCAACCTTCAAACTAAAGGGAGGTGTTTAGCTAAACAATCAAACAGAGAAAGATTTTAATTAATTTACACAAGCCTGAGGTGAAGGAGATTCATCCAGCTGCTAATTAACTGCCTCCTGAAGCCAACTTGTTAACTTTTCACAAGCTGTTCTGGCTTATTTATGTGTTTTTTTTAATATATACATTTCTCAAAAGATGTTGACTGTATCCTTTTATTCTGACTATGACTAATTCAGATCAGACATTTACAAAATTAATGTAGGTTTTCCTCTTCCAAACCCTAAATTGATGGATTTCATGCATAATAAGGGTCCCAGTATAAAATGAGTTTCCCTATTAAATTTTCCATTTACCTTCCCCAGCTCTGATTCCTATTCAAGTTTAGAAAAATTGGTATACTCAAAAGAAATCAATTCGATCCATGCCCAGAGGCTGCTTTCAGGGGCTCCTAAACCTGCAGTTCTTCTTTCCCCACAAATTTATCGCCTGTCCCACAGTCCTTTGTGCAGCAGTAAAGACGAGTGTCAAATCTCAAAGTGCTGAGACCACAGGGAAAGACACATGGCACCATTTTTGGAAGGATGTGCCACATTCCACCATTCAAGTACGAAACTGGAAAGATTAACTAAACTAAACAGCATTCACAGACCTCACATGTGTGGTTATAGCTTTTACCTAACACAAAAATATTGTTTAGTAAAATTTAAAAAAAATTAAAACTATTTACGTAACAATATAAAAACTGTAGAATCTATCGGAACATAAAAAAGCTAAACCACATTAAGCTATTTGAGTCCAAGTCAAATGTAAAGGCAGAAAAGTGTGATTACAAGGAATAAGGGATTCATTCATTAAAAAAGACAGCAAACATCAGACTGTGCTGAACAAACAGTCCTTCCAGCACTATATTAATAATCATCTGCTTTTTATTGACAAATGTAAGGAAACACTAACAGTGTTTCTGTAACATCTTGGTGTCTAAATATGTATAGAACAGCTTCCTTGGCATATAAGTCTCTGGAACAAAGTTCTTCCTAAAGATATTTCTTTATTTGGTGCTTTCATAAAGTATTGGGTAGTGCTCTCTAACGTCTGACCAAAATTTCCCATAGCTCTTAAACTGGGTCAAGTGACTGGCGACTATGACGGCCAAAACATATGATTGGCATAATCTTCATACTTGTCAAACCTTTCAGTGACCCCTCAGGGGCCTGTTGAAAGTGCTATTCTGGGAGACACCAGGTGAGCACTTAAAACAAGTTTGTATTTCTTTAAAATCACGCTTTTCTCCTTAGAGATAAGCAGACCCAAACAATCTAGCATCATGCCTCTCACAGCATAACAGAGCAGCTGGATACCCTTATTGTATGTGTCACAGCGTGGAGATGAGAAAGTGTGGACCCAAATGCAGATGACGGAGATGGAAGAGAATATTAAGAAAAAAACAAGCCTTTATTTAGGGCTGCACAAAACTAAAAAACAAAAGGCAAGGGAAGACCGAGATAAATGAACAAAACTAAACTGGGTAGCTAAACACCAAAACACTAGATACATAGAGAAAAACACAAAATCAGTGTGTGAATCACGAAACCCGAGAGATGGAAAACCTGAAACTTGGAAACTCGAGGGGAGATAAGCAGATGGACCAACAGGGGAGAAGAGAAGACTAAATACACAAGGATAATGAGGGAATGTGAAACTGAAGGGGAAACACAGCTGGGACTAATCAGAGACACATGACAGGGAGAAAGCAACACTGAACACACTAAACACAATATGAGGGACTATCAAAATAAAACAGGAAACACGAGAAACAAGCTGAGACACGGACTCGATTCTGGGATGAACAGACATGAGAACATAACTGACTCGACTAAACTAATTTAAAGAATATTGAAAAACCAGGAAACACAAAAACACTGGGTCCCCAGACCCATGACCATGACAGTATGATTCAAGGAATTATGGTTTTCTTTCATTTTCGTTCTCTATTCTATATAATAAAACAGGTATTGAGTTCAAATTTCTGACCACAGTGTGTATTGAAATTATCCTCTAACAGCATAAACACAGCCTACGGTCAAAGTTTCACTATTAACCATCTCATCAATACGTTCTAAAAAAATTTGTAACTGTTCAACAGATGTAATGGAAAAAAACACATCTTTTGGGTCTTTCAAGGCCTTCTTATTCTGAGCTCACTGACTTTCTGGTTTTTGAATTGAAATATTTTGGTTGAGCATATTTCTTACAAAATATTTTCCTTACAAAATAAAGAGAACAATTGGAAAATCAAATAGGCATGGTTACAGATAAGTGACCTGTTTATTTCCTTTCATTTTTAGTTATGTTATTTTATTTTATTTATTATCTTCATATTAGGGCTAAAAATGAATCACATTGCGCACTTAAATAACAAACTACAGAGCTCAGTTTTTTTAGGTTTTTTTTGTTTGTTTTTTTAACTTAGCTGTCTCTTGGATAATAAATCAAAATCAGCATCACTTCTTAAAATGAATACATTAATATTTACATGGAAAAGAATAACAATGATAAGTTTTGGCAAACTTGGGAAATAAATAATTGAACACTGTGAAGCCAAAAACTATTTTAGGCAGATCATTCCACAGAAAAGGAGAATTATCAAGCAAGGTGATATTGGGGTAAAATGTAGCGCAACACAGAGGTTTTTTTTTTTTAATCCTTTCGTAAAATCAGTAGTTTGTCTCTGAGGAGCGAAGCTGTTTCTCCTCTGTCGCCTCCTCTGTCATCCATGCTCAAAAGATGGGACCTTGGTGGGGAGCAGAGCGCAGCAACTGATGAAGACATCCTTAGTGAGAGGGAGTGAAGGGAATGAGGGATAGCGCACCACAAGGAATGAAGCTTACACTTCACAGCATACAGAGAACCACAAGGAGACACTGGGGAGGCACCGTGTTCAGTATCAGGCATACATGTCCTAGGATAAAGGTAGGAGCTCTACCCAAGAAAACAAGAAAGGGCTGCATCATGAAAGACTTCACAAGGTTATTCTGAAGTGATGGTTTAAAGACTTTTGGAGCCATTTGAAGATGTATACTTCTGCATTATGGTGTGGTGCTTTGAAAAAAAATGCTGATTTGCTGAAAGCTTCCTCTTGTCAAAAACACTGTCTCAATGCAACTGACAACTCTACAACCTTGACTTGACCATTATTTCATACAACTCACTTACTTCAAGTGATGTTTCACTCTCCAAAAGAATTGGCAGAAAGTATAGTGTTATAGTGTTAATATGCAGCACAGTAGAATGATCTTTGCATGATGTCCTCCACAGCTGCTCTGCCATGGCTCGGATTATATATCAGGAGAGGTGCATGCAGAAATGATTAATGCTTTACAGGCAGAAGAAGCTGTGCCTTATGGGGTTTAATAAACATCCCTTGATGTCACATGGAGGAAAATGGTATTTGTTTACTGCAAAATGTACTCTACACAGCACAAGTTTTGGCTCTTTAACAGCGCTACCCTACAGTCGTGCAGGGTCTACTCAGGACATAGCTAAATTCAAAATGCGAAGCAAAACTTTTGCCTGCAAGGTCTCACGCTATTAAATGTGTACGAGGGAGATGAAAATAGATGCCCTAAAATAATGCAGTTGAAAAAAAATCACTTTTGTGTTTTAGCACTACTTAATATAGGGCACACAGAACTGAAGCACACCACAGAAATGCTTTGGCTGGATAATAATGCTATTATATGTTCCTCAATATTTTTTCCCTTTCCTAGACACTCTGCCTGTCTTTGCCGATGATCTGCAAACCGAACCTAGTACACTGCACTCAACTAAAACTAAGCTAGCAGGTAATGATGGATGGAATGAGGCAAAAGATTAAAAAACTGAGTGCTTCCAAAAAGATAACTGAATCCTGGAATCCTTTCTTTTGACAATAGCTAACATGATTTACTGTTAAAATCTGTAACCACATCAAGCATATGACTTTGTATTTGAGAAAATAATTACAGTATAAAATGGGAAAATATTATCATATTTATTCATCCATGTCTTAGCATGGAGAGCTTAGTGTTTGAAATATTACAGCACTTCCTATGATGTAAGTTTTTAGCTACTTTTTGCCCATCGGATCTCAAAGGATTCTTTACTGCTACCTCTACTTTTGCTGCTTTATAGCTTTTATGCATACAAAGGCAAAAGAAAATTAATCACTGCACATAACTGGCTTGCGTCAGCTCTTCTCACACATAAACTCCTTAAAATGTTGTGAGAAGTGTGTAGGTATATTGTACGAAGTTGCCCTTTTTAACAGCACATGGCGGGAAATAACCTGCATCAGACTTGTTTGCAATTCTGTTCACGTTTAGTAAAGCAGAGGGAGTTGCCACTGCACAGAGTGCAGTGCCCACTCCCTGAGTGAGAATTTACTAGACTATTACTGCACATGGATTAAAGAATGTTTAATGTTAGAACCAAATGCAACAAACATTTGTATTCTCCACGTTTATAAAAGTTTAAGCTTGTAAGTGCATCTGTGAAAAGAGCTAGCTCATGATAGCACATGCGGACTATGTCAGGCCAAATATTGCATCCTAAAGTCTTTTAGTGGACAGAATATAAGCAGATGATATGACGCAACCATCAGATGCTTGTTTTTTGTTTGCTGTGTGAAATCTCTTGGTATGAAAACAGGCTTACTCATGAGGCTTCAGCCTTGGCATGCGTTGGCCGCCCTGCTGATGAGTGCCTGGTGAATGTCAAATGAATGAGGCACTGAATGAGCTAGAGGGTAAAAATGGCTTGTTGTTAATGTGGCCTCAAATGAGATACAGTATGGCTCCAAATGTGATTTCAAGATTATGCCGCAACCCAGTTGAAGCTAATTAGTAGCAAGATTGGAGCAAAATATTTCACTGTTTTACCAATGAAGGTTAAAAACCCTGCTTCTCTGTTAATAAAAGATTTAATGTTTGAGTGCGTTTTGAAAAAAGCAAAAACGAGTAAAGGGGAAAACAGATATTTTCTGACAAAACTGAGTACGGAAGGGAGCCACCTCCCCCCCCCCAAAAAAAAAAAAAAATCAGAGAGAAATTCCTTTACTTTGAATTAGTGATACACAGACTGTCAGTTCGATGTTGGGTAAAAGAATCATTTGAGGAAGCCCATGGGTTGTTTACTTTTGCCTCATTTATCACCACAGGGTTTGAACAAAGACAGACATTTAATAATTCAGCTGAATTCATTTAATTCTTCTTTTTTTTCTACAGTTGGCTCCAAGCCAACATATTATACTGGCTCTATAAGCTGCCCAAGTTAGAGAAGGGGAAAAAACACTCCTCAAAGGATAGTATAATGTTTATTGCAGCGTGTTCTCATAGCCAGATGTGGGTCTTTTTTTCTTGTCAGTCAGCAAAACTTTGAAAGAAGTAAATTTCAAGTGGAAGTATGTTTCATAGATATATCTTTTCCACATGTCCTCAGATCGGAAATATCATCCTAGCAACCTATTAAGCAAAGCATTTTAACATTTAACATTGTGGTGAGCATTGTGAAATAGTCGATTTAAATCAAATGTTAATCTTTTCTCACACCAAACCAAGTGACATTGCTGCTTAAGTCTAATCAAACAGCAGTTTAAAAGGAAACTAAAATTACAGTCTGTTTATTCTCACACATTGTCCTGTTTTCTTCTCCTCACCCCCAACCAATGGCTGCCCCTCCCTGTCCCTGGTTCTGCTGGAGGTTTCTTCCTGTTAAAAGGGAGTTTTTCCTTCCCACTGTCTCCAGAGCGCTTGCTCATAGGGGATCTGATTGTTGGGCTTTTCTATGTTTTCCCTATATTAGTAAAAGGTCTTTATCTTACAATATAAAGGACTCTGAGGTAACTGTTTTTGTGATTTGGCTCTACATAAATAAAAATGAATTAAACTGAATACTGCTGTTTGTCGAAGCTGCTGGCATGTCACTGACATGGACAGGATGTCGTTTAACCTTTGTGTTGTGATACAAAGTGCTTTATGGAAGTTAGCGAAACGGGACTGACTCCAAACCCATCACATAGAAATGCCTGTAAAGGACCTGTAGCCAATATGCTGACATTGACTAGATAAGGACAAATCAATGTTCAGGCTTAATATTGTAAAGGGGATTATTTTAACCAAGACCATAATTCATTCGTAAACTTAAACAAGTAATTTTTAGTTACCAAACCCAACAAGCTAGTTTTTAATGCCTGAAAAAAGTAGCAGCATAAAGTAGCATAAACCTAACCACCAAGTGAAAGCAAACAGAGAGAAAAATCCAACACTAATCTGTGAGAGAAAACAAAATATGAACCTTGATTCTTGCTGTGCTGCAAACCCTCTTACTTTATTATTTATACTTTGCAGCTCTTTACAAGAGGACCATTATTGCTTGGCATCAAGGACTAAGTGTCAAGACATCAATGCCAAAGGACATCTTGTGTGTATCTCTGCAGCACGATTATTGTAAAAGAACAATTTTTGACACAAAGTGATAGAAAAAATGGTGGAAAATTCATTCTCATTGACAAAAATCTCTAGATTGAAAACTCTGATTTCACAAATTCCTTTAAGCCTGAAAAATATTAACTTAATGTTGACATAACATGTAGCTAAAAAGGCAAAGTAGATCATATTGTCTTCTGCATGTAACACTTTTGTATGGAATCAGTTGGGGGCAGGGATAGCTCAGTAGGTAAAGTGTTGGCCCCGTGATCGGAAGGTCAGGGGTTCGATTCCCCTGAACAGCTACCCTGAGGTACCCCTGAGCAAGGTACCGTCCCTACACGCTGCTCCCCGGGCGCCCAATGGCAGCCCACTGCTTCACTGAGTGAATGGGTTAAATGCAGAGAGGAATTTCCCCACGGGGATCAATAAAGTATACATTATTATTATTATTATTAATATGTTCTGGTGGTGACACCACTCTGTAGAACATTAAGTGTGATGAGCAGGAACGTGACACAGAGGATAAATGAGAGAATAGTGGAGAATCATATCAAGGACTCTCAAACAATCCCCTATGATGACCTGAGGCGTGCTAAAAGACGACATAGCAAACACTTCAGAGTGCAAGTGATAAGTCTGACAAAATTGGCATTCTTTCTGAGGGCTGAGAATTAGAACACTGTCACTCTGTGTCGATTCTGGCCAAGATGTTTGCCTCATTTTCCCAACACGTCCAGGACACAGAGGAAACAATTGCTCACTAACAATCCATCAAACCCTGCCACCCAAACAAGCCTCTCCAAGCATAAACACACAAACTGGCATGCAAGCATTCACACACAGCCACTAAACTCTTCTTACTAGTCCACTGAACTGCTGTGTCTGCAGGCATTGCTGTCTAAGGGCTTGGCTTGTGCACCATTAATCCCACCCATGAATTTATAAATGAGCACCTAAATATACACAGTGTTTAATTAAAGTTAGATGTCTTTTACTGAAGCGAATCCCAGTTATATGGGAAGAGAAGGTAATCAGTCCCTCTACACCTTCATCTCTGTATCCACGGATTACAAATGCCATCCCTGCTGTCTCATGAAGGGTATCTTATTCATCCTAAATATTAATAGAAAAGATTTCTAAAATTACATGACATGATGTTGTGGAGAAGTCACACGTTACCAAACCATTGTGTCAAACACACAGCATCACAACGAGCTAATTGCTTTGAACAACATGCACAGATCAACTGGGAGCGAGCTTCCCAAGGTCAGGATGTGTTATTATGAGACAAATACCCTTTCCCCGTAATCTTTGGAATGTCGCATAGAAATCACTTTGGGTAATAACAAATAATGACCGTATTTTTACCATTGGGAAAGAGATATTGATTTTTTTTCACCCACCAAAGCCTTAAATTATGACCTTAGCTTTACAGCAATGGATATGTCACTGCTTTCAGAATGAAACATCAATATTTCTGCCTGGAAACGAGTCTGTCCTGTGAAGTTTTAACATCACACTATAATGAATCCATTACCTGTGAATAACATGTTATAATTTATGCACCAAAATGTCTCACATTCTGGCTTTGTTTGTTGCTTTATACAAATTTACCAGACAAATTATTCTACATAGAACGGGACATGGCAAAGGTATAAAAAATTGAAGAGAAAATGCCCTGTTGTTTTGACTGGTGGTTCAAAATGTGTATTTTAACTATGGAGGCATCAGTGGTACTTGCATTTGAATAAATTCAATGCTGTTCACCTGTTATAGGAATAGACTTAATATGCAACAGTACTATCATTTTTGTCATTTGTCAAGACCTAATAGAAAGGTCTATTCCTTTCCTTGTAGATTTCTTCGCTAAAGCAACAAAAGTAGATTGCATCAGTATCAATGCAACCATTATTTTTGAAGCTGAAACTGGTGTTACTTATTGAAATCAATGACCTTTGCGGCCTAGCTATCACTTCCTACAAAAGAGACTGTAAGTTCCACTTACTTCCTTTACATGTTGTTGGATGTATACACAAAGCAGTGTAATGAGGATTCTGTCCATTCATCTATTCTCTTAACTGCTTTTCCAGTTCTGGGTCACAGGGTGCTGGAGCCTATGCTAGCAGTCATGGGATGAGAGGCAGTGTACAACCTAGACTGATTAAAACCAAAATCAGCTGATCAGAGTTTCCAAGAAAATCTAAACTCGAATCAGTCAAAACAACTGCAACTGTTACAGCTCTAACTGTAATACATGACTGCTTACAGTTTGAGTCAATTTGGTCTTTAACACTATGGCTAATAATATCTATTGGAAGCGATATCCCTCATAGCATGGAAGTGCAGGAAAAAGACTTCTCAAACTTGCAAGAAGGTGAAGGACAGTAGTGTGAGTATCAAGGGTTCAGGGTTTAGCCTTTTAAAACTCAATGATTGAATTCTTGGCAGCGGATGCATTAAAATGATAATTCTTATTTATGAAGCCCTTTAAAAAATTAAAATACTCACCATGTACCGCTTCCTATTAATTGACTTTTTTCTTTCTCATTTTCTTTCTTTTGCTTCTCTGCTTTTTTCTTTACTTCCCATTGAACTTGACACACTAATAGGTTATGAATAATTCTGTTTCAGTTTAGATGGCAATTAGCCACAATGCCAGGGGCCATTCTTCTTCTTTTCTAGTGGAGTGGTGATTTAAGACCCAGCTGAGTAAGGGGGCTCCAGCCGTCCGACAATCACATCATTTTCTTCTTTCAATCCAAGAGTGAAACACAAAACAGTTAACTGAGCAAATCCCCTCTCATTGATAAAGTCTTTATCTTAAGTAAATGTGGAATGTGGGGGAGGGCTCTACACAGAATTATCCGATCGGTCATCAAAAGGAAAATAAAAGGGTCATAGGCTTAGTTTAAATATATATGTTAAAAGAACTAAAACAGAAAAAAAAAACCCATCACCAGTTCCTGGGGGCAAAAGAAAAAATCTTAATACTGGAGTAAGGTTGTCAAATGGTGTCCCTCTCTGGTGTTCCACTGAAAAATTTTACAATTGCTAATTAGCCACAGGACCACATGGAGAACAGCATGTCTTTGCTGCTGGAATTGATACATCAGAGGCAACCAAAGCAGCTGTTGTAAGAGGGACTTAAATACAATAATTACAGCACAGGCTGAGCAATAGGCTACAGGCACAAAACCACCTCCAGTGATTGAATAAAATATCACGGCAACTAAACAACGGCAATGGGGACTGAAACAAAGAGGCAACGATATAAAAAGGTAAATGGAAGAATGCAAATATTCATCTGAATTAAATTAATATGTTTGATAAATATAAATAAAAAATCATAGAAACATAAGCAAAAATGTAAGACTTGTGAACAGTTGGTATTATAGTAGAAAGATGTCTTCCTATCAACTTGAATTGTTAGTTGGATCAATTTTATGAATCTTGCTAACACACCCTCAGGAACCAATTTTCTTTTAACTTCATATTTGAAGGAAGCAATAAACGTCTGATGGCAGAAATTCAAGATAAAGATCATTAATGAAATTTAATCAATTCCTCCATAGCCCAAGGACCTACCCCTCCACAAGAATACAGGGAACATGTTTAACTGTTCTTGATGGCATTAAGATAGTCACAACAGCACGAAAAAAGTAGTCAACAAAGTGACAGAAAAAAATTAAACACATCCTTAAACAAGAAAAAATAATACTGCCTCAACCTAAAAAATCACCTCTTTGTAAAATATCTTTGGTATTCACTGAGTGAGGGTAAATAATTCACTTGCCGCCTCTACTCCCATTGTTTTCTCTCTGAGCCAACATCCATCTGATTAGTGTGTCATTTAAAAAAAAAAAAAAAAAAATCCCACAAAACCCTGACACGCAGAAGAGTGTGCTAACAGATATTCTCAAAATTATGCCAAGTGCAAAACAACTGATCACACATGCTAGAAAAAAAAATCTAATTATGTAAATATTCATTTTTATCTAGTGCGCTACACGTTTTCCTTCAAATTAGGGCAATTCAAGGAAAGATCAGAGATGATGGGCATGTGCAGATAGTTTTTGCACACAAATTAAGGTTAGTTCAGGAAATAAATATAAAAATAGAAAGACTGTCCCACTGTATTATCATAGAAATGAAATGAATACTTTTTTAAAGAAAGTAAAATTATATCTAACTTCTAGAAATTTGAGCTAAATGGAGCTGTAAACAATAGTTACTTTGCATTATTTTAAACACTTGTTTAATATTTTTGCTTGTTTTTGTTTTGCTTTTTGGGGTAAAAAGGATTTCCTCTGACATACAGGAAAACAGTATCTCTGTATCATTTTTTTAAACATCCCCCTATGGCACCGCATATTGAAGCTTCTCAGTTTTTTGAGTGATCAAGAGGCTTCTCCCTTGCCTGCAGGCGAGCACCACAACCAGTTTTTCAGTCTTTTCTCTCTGTCTGACCTGCAGACTTTGAACAGTCCCTCTACATGCAATACATGTCCCACCTGAGCATCCTATTTTAACCAAAAAGACATTGACTTTTGGTGCCTTTAAAATAAAGATAGAGTGCAGTGATGATACTCACACATAACCGTAAGAAAAACATTCCCTGAAGCCAGGACAACTTTCTCCCTCGTTGCCCGGTCGTAGATGCCCACATGGCATTCATAAGGCCCGTTGTCTGAGATTCTGACCTCTGGGAGCCTGCAAAGTAAAGGGTTACACTGTGATTTGATACTCATGTTTCAATTTTTGTACTAACATTTGACAACAGAACAATTAGATTAGCAAGTACATACACGGGAAGATAACTATTTGTGTTCACAGATGCTACTTTCAGCTGCTCCCTCATTCACAAGGGGTCACTACAGCAGGTAGCGCCACATGTTTAATTTGGGAGATTTTTACACCTTCCTGACACAATCCCCGAGGGATCTGTGTCTCCTCCCGGGATTAAACCAAGGCACTCTTGCTTGTTAGGTAAATGTGCAAACCACGGTAGTTTCACATCAGAATTGAATGTGTCAATCAGTGTCAATAGAATAGCCTTGTAAAGGTTCATGTGTATAATTGCTATCAAAATTAATCCAGAGTCCAGAGATGACTGCGGTCCATTGCCCTTGAGCAATGAAACCCAGAGGGTCAGTGCTCCACCCAACATAAACCATGAAAACCAAAGTTTGTCCTTCAGGGAGTGTTACTGTTATGGAATATATTACTGTAGTAGCAACCAGGAAAATGATGGAGAATATTGTTGAAAATGAAGAAGTTATTTACATAGTGAATGACTTACTTAAACTGAAACTTTAATATTTTCCAAACTGGTGGCCACAAGGCCAAATTTAAAAACAGATTTGTTACAGTCACAAAACTTTACAGGTGTTTAGCCGAGGGCATTCGAGGGTGTCGTGATCCCATCACAAAATGGTCCCTTGTAGTTAACTAGATTTAACTATCTATGACAGTATACACACACACACACACACACACACACGCACACACACACACACGCACGCACGCACGCACGCACGCACGCACACACACACACAGGCACACACACACACACACACACACACAAATAAATCTAAAAGTTGAACAGCAAGCCCCTTTTGCAGGCCCATTAATGACCAAGGGTCCATCTGTATCAGTTTTTTGCTCATCCATCATTTTATAATAAATTAATCGGACATTGACGATGTCTGTTAGAGTAAGAAAGCCCACAAAACAAAATTTATCAGTGTCTCACATAGACTGAATAAATAGTTCAGATAACAGATCAGTTGAGTGACTATCAGAATTCAGAAGTCAAAAATTTTAGTCAAAAAGTATCACTCTATTGCTATCGTCTGCATCCTTCAAATGAAAATCCACTGGCTGAAATACTGAAGTCTTTGGTACATTTGACAGCCTTGTTGCCGGTTTATGACACTTTTTTTCTATGAAAGATAAGTGGAGAGTGTTCTTATTAAAAAAAACAAAAAAGAAAACCCTAAAAGTATATTTCAGAAAACAGCTTTCACTATACTTGTTTTTCGTCTGCAATTCTGCAGAGACACAACAGGCAGCGATTATCCAGTCAGCGATAGCAAATGACCATTTTTGAAAGAGAACGAGAGCACAATCTGTATTCTGTACTCAGCTAATATGTCAACAGTGATAATCAAAGTGAGACACCACTAGTCACATTTAGCTCCTGTGATTTATTCCCACAAAACAGGCACAATTGTCCTTGCTGCCCGGGTGTTTCAGACGGGGACCTCTGTTAGAACAGCAGCAGGGTGCTCATAGCAGCCAGGCTTTAATGAGTTCAGCTGTGTGTTTGTGTGTGTATGTGTATAGGTGCGTGTCTGGAGGAGAGGAGCTCTCCCTATTGGAGAGCAGTCAAATCAGTGTGCCAGCCACAAATATAGATACACAAATACATATGTGTGTGTGTGTGTTTGTTTTTATTTAACTTTTACTTATACAGGTAGTCCCATTGAGACTCAGCATCTCATCTACAAGAGAGACCTGTTTCAGACATGTTTACTGAGACTTCTATCCCACCACTGTATGATTTGTCACATCTTTGATCCGTGAATAATTAAGAAATAAATAAAATGCCAGATTTGAAGTTTGTACCTGCTGATTAGACAAGTGCTCTACGTGTGTTTTGTTTCTCTGGTTCTTCAAGTGTTTAGTAAAACCTAATGACAAATGGTTAGATACTACGGGTAGGCACACTGAGATTTTCTCCCATAGCACTTGAGGAATAAACATATAATAGGCAACAGTTTTTTTTATAACGCTACTGAGTAAAAGTGATGAGAATAGCACAGTGACTCTCCCTCTGTGGTGGTGTTGGGTAATTGGTTTTATTATGGTAAATGCTGATGTAGTCCATTGCTTTGTTTTTGCAAACAAAGCCCTAGTTCACTTATCCACAGTCCTGACTACTACATATATGGATTCAAACCAAGACAGAGACGGAACTCACCAAGTCCAAAAGAAAGGACCATAGCGATAAGATGATTCCAGATGTGGAAGAATTTGTGGAAGAAAGAAACCTCAAATCAAACCATTTCTGAGTGACTACCTGCTTGAAGTCTCTTACAGTCTGACAGCTAGACACATCCGTCAGAATTGGACTCGGGAAAGTGGAAAGGTTGTACTCCTAACACTGAGACTTCCGTTAAATATTAAGATTGGTCGAATTAAATTTTCAGCACCCTCTCTAATCCTTGATTCCATGCATTTGAGACGTGTTAGTCCACTGAAAATCTTTCCCCCTGAAATTATACATGTGACTCCAACACTATTAAAATGTTTTATTGCTGTTTCTTATTTGCTATTAAAAGGTCAGCTAATGTTTGACGTTTTTAATAGGTATAAATCTCAATTTAAATGAATAAAGTCATTTTAGTATTGATTTATTTTCTTTCATATTACTGCTGTGATTACTCCAATACATCACAAGAACTATCAACTGTGCCACACAGTTAAATGCATGTGTTTACACCTTACTGAACAGCATTATTAGGAGCACTTAAACAAACTGTTAAGCAAACGTGGCTTTTTTGAGGTGTTCTACAATTAAACCACACTAGCACAAAATTTATCAGCTACCTTTATAACAAATGAAATGTAGTACCTTCAGATTTTTTTTATTTATGTTTGTCTTTTTATTTATTTATTTAACTGTTGTGAAAATTTGGGTCTCAGTCAGTTGTAAAATGTGCTTGGCAATGACACAAACCATAGCAGGTGGTTGAATCAAAGTTTTTCTCAGCCCTTAAAACTAAAATGAGTATCAGCAAACCAAATATATAGGTAATTAAATTAAAAAGAAAAAAAAAAACAATTTCTGAAAACACCATTTAACCCACTACAAAACGTCCCATGTTAAAACACATACACACACAAAACAGCAGGTACACAGTGGAGGTCGATATCAATGAGCCCCCATGGAGGAGCGGCAAAAACAGCACACCGCAAAGAGAGATCGATTGTCCCCTAGGAGTTGCATCTGAAAGCTCTTTCCTGTAATGCAGGCCTTCCTCTAGAACTTCTTCTGCCTACAAATGCAAGAAAATGCAACTGCCTAGATGGAGAGTGAAAAAGAGAAGACTTGACAGAGTGGTGTCTGATAGCTCATCCAGTCAATCTCTGCATCAAATTAACTAGCACATTGTCAGATACTCTTTCTGGCCTGAAGCATTACGGGTGAATGGGTAAAGACTGGCAGTTGTAAGATGGTGAAAAGCAGAGACAAACTGCCCAGAGGACGGGATGCAAAGTGAGGTGTGTAGTCATCTGTTTCCTTAATGAATGAGCATGAAACAA
This sequence comes from Etia nguti, assembly GCA_015106755.1. Classification (NCBI taxonomy): domain Eukaryota; kingdom Metazoa; phylum Chordata; class Actinopteri; order Cichliformes; family Cichlidae; genus Etia; species Etia nguti. The sequence continues at coordinate 75,372 of VUQG01012839.1, forward strand.
AATAATCAGGATAATGCTGTGATTCGGTGAGTGTGACGGACTCACTACTCAGTGGTTACATTATAGTAAGTGCTGATGTAGCTCATCTTTCTGTCCTTATCCAACCCTATAGTCCTGCTGTTTGCTACCCTAAGTACTTAGGGTTTATGGATTGAAATCCACACAAACGCAAAAAGCAGAGCACAGTGACAAAAAGGTAGAAAGAATGGAGGTATTGCTGAAAGAAGGGTAAACACCCAAAATGAAACCAAACACACAGAAACACACAAAGAACACACACACACACAGACTTTCTGTTGATTAAATAATTCTAAAGCCCCATTCAGTGTGCATTAATTTGTGAAGCCATTACCCATTCTTCATCACAAATGCAAAGCTTCACTTCACACCCTGCAATTATTTCTTACAATAGTGTACTGTATGCGCATATCTTTGAAAGTCGGAGTTGCGACAGGGTACTTAAACATCTTTACAAAGACATGTGCCACCATTAAAATCTTTTACACAAACAATTTATGGAAAGGTGTTTTTTATTTATTCTCATCTCTTTTTTGTCTGAATATATAACTGATGACAAAAAGTATGAATCTGCTGTAACTGCTTTCTGCTTTAAAAAAGAGAGATTGTATGAATGACTCAATTATTATGTGACCTGTATCAGTTTATTCTATTTTTTTTTCAGTTTGAATACATTTTCAATCCATTTAAATAATTTTTTTTCCATATTTTGGTAATACTCAAATGTCAAATGTGGTGCAACTGTTGATTTAAATGAACAGATTCAAAAGATGTTTTTTTTTTAAATTGTGTTTAATGATAATTCAACACAAAATAGTCTGGCATGATTTACTTTTTAATTGCTAAAATAATCCATTCATCCACTTTCTTCTGCTTATCCGATTCAGTGTTGCTCATTCCAGCTGTCACTAAGTGAAAGGCAGTGTACATGCTGGATAGGATCATCAGTCTATTGTAATTTTAAAATAATCTACATTTTAAAATACAAATAGTTGTTAAAAAAAGATGATTTTGTACACCTGTTTTTTTTAAATGTCAGGCTGACACAGCTAAAACTATGAGACTTTTATTATGAAGTATAAAAAGTGATAGTAGTAAAAAAGGTATTTCATCATACAGACAAAATGGGGTTTGTATGGCTGGCTGAATGTATAAATGAAAACTATACAATCTGGTGTAATCTGCTGTCACCTCACATAAAGTATGGGAACAGCACTCTATGTAAAAACAGAATTTGAGCATACTTTAACATGTTCTCTTAATAGGGGTGTAAAGTCTATTAAACAAGGCTTTGCATTTTTGGATGAACATTATTCTAAAACTCCTACTCTTTTTAAACACATTGCTTCTATCCCACAGAGACAAGGTAACAGATGTCCATTTTCTATAACTTGGCAATATCAGCCTCAAAATAAGATTTTAGTCTTTTTATCTGCACTTCTAAGGCACAATTTACGGAGATCTCAAGTGGAAGAGAAGATTTGACTTTGCAACTGCAGTCAAATTTAATGTGTAAAAATTAAGGAACACGTATGAAACCTGAATCCAGTTTGGTTAGATATTCCAAAACAGCCAGCGGTCAAGTGTAAGGAAAAAATGGTCAGATAAAGGCTGTGCGGTGGCAGATAAACGCATTGTATCTCAAGTCACTGTGGACCATTAGTAATGTTAAAAAAGTGCTGTGAGTGCAAACAATAAACATAAAAATCGTACTGTGCTCAGTATAAAAAGCTACATTATTACGTGTGGCCTATACAGTATGTGTTAAACCAATAACTGATGTCAAATCAAAGGATCTTTTATGACAAACAGGAAACTCCTGCTTTTGATTGGACCTTGAATAGATATCAAATTTCCAGGGTCACTAGCTATGTGCAAGATCTGTTGTTTCCCTTACAAGGACTAATCTATGTATTGACACTTGAAGATGGAGAATGTCACAGCTGCTGTCATTCTTTGAAAGATTACACTAATAGCTGTCGAAGCCAAACAAGACTGGGAAATCTTAGATGAACCGATATCAGTGTGACTTCCGATGCTGTTGAATAATTGCAAGATGTAGGAAAGATTATTTTTTGTTATTGCTACACTATAATAGTACAATAATCACATATAGCTTTTAGATTATACAAAAGCTCAGAAGTTTCCTGCACAATGTTCCATGTTTATAAAAGCTACAGAATATTGAGGCAATCATTTTTGGTCATAAAGCTCCATTCGTCAGAGTGGTAAGGCTTTGTACAGAAGATTTACAATTCTAAAGTGGAAACGGGTGAATACAGTGAGTAAAAATTCAGCTTTTTGCATTTATGAGAAGCACTGAGCTTCTGTGAGACACCATGAAAGCAGGAGTGTGACCAGGGAGTCTTTCTTGACTGGAAAAATGGTGTGATTGTGGCAGAATCCCACATGTCTTTCTGGATGACTAACACGGGCTTAGCATTCTTGTACGGGTGCAGGTGGCAACCAGCTGATCAGTGTGCTGTAGAAGACTTTCTCTCACTTCTGTGTATATGTATATATGGATGTGTCCACGTGTGGTGGGTCATTTCTTTTGTTGGTGTGTACAAACATGTTTTCATGTTAGTGTGAATATAAGTGTGTTCGCCATTCCATTTTGATGACGCCTACACTCCCAAAGGGATAGTAGGATTGTCTAAATAAATCATTTTCAGCTGGGTAGCCACACCACACAGGAGAAAAGAGAATAGAAAGAAAAAGGAGAGAAAATACATCGAGGTAATGTACATGAGCCAAATCAAAAAAGCAGCAGGATAAAGATGAGATGAAAAGGAATGATGAAAGTGGGATCATTACAAAAAGGATGCAAAGTGTGAAGCATTCTGGGTTTGAATGAAGTTGCAAGGGCAATGAATGGCCAGCGTTTCCTTTTGTGCTGCTAAGCATTCAGATAATGATATCTACAGCAGAAGACCCAAAGCAGAGGGAGAGAGAAATGCGGAGATATGCAGACAGCTGCCAGCCGTATTGTTAAGGCCTGGGGTAAAAGAAGGCAGTCCCTGGGATGCCTTAAATGTGTAATCAAGCCAACCAAAGCCATAAGACTCCTCCTACTCTGATGTTCTCAATTTCTTGGTAACTTAGTAAAACTTGTTAATGCATACATAGCAATACTATGTATGCTGTGGATCACAGATGCTTCAAATATAGGTGAAGCACATGTTCAACTCCATGTGCTGCATCGCTCCAAGTGCAAGAGATTGGCTTTGCTACCTGGGATATATAAACCACTACATAATAGGCCAGCCTGAGCAGATGTTAGATAAATCTTTAACACTAAAGACTTTATCCTGTGCAGAGTTGATGATTAGAGTTTGCCACTGCCTCCTGTCCTCATGTAATAAAACCCCTTTGCTTAGTCACTGAGTCTGGCCTTCTGGCCTCATCTGACCACCAGCAGATGGCTGGGAATGAAGTTGGGTTGCGCCGAACAGGAATTCATCTCAGTGCATTTCATCACAGTGTCAGGAGGTTGTTTGATTATACAGTGAGTTTAATATTTTACAATTCACCAAATCTATTATGAAAAACAAGAAAACTGAATTAATTTTTAGGCTTACCGGACAGTTGATTGGTATACAAGGTCTTCACGCCTGCGGTAGTCCTCCATGTGAGAGTAATTTGTATTAAACATGGCATCGTAGGTGAAGATTTTCTGCTTGATAGTACCTCCATCTGTGACCTGTGGAGCAAAAGGAGAGAGCATTTCTAGGGTGAATTCTCCAGTGATGAATGGGACAGGAGCAACCTTTTTACCCCCAGAGCTTCCCTTATGAATAAACTGTTGTCACATGGCCTGAGAGTGCAGAAAGTAATCCTGCCTGCAATTACCTCATTGATTCATGATAAGTTTATTCATTATAAGGTCTAATGGCAAAGGGATTAAAAATCTGCTGACATGATAACCTCGAAGAGACAGTCTCTCGGCTGCTGCATTTGTGGCCGTGGATAAATCTTAATGAAGACTGACGTAGTACAGTCTTCTGCATGTGACAAGTAGTCCGCTTTCTGCAGAGGTAATGGCATGTGACAAGATAAAGGTAACAGAAGAGGATATTCAAACACTGGTCTTGTTTCATTTTTTTTCTGGGTAGATGATCGAGCAGTTCTTTCCTTTCCAGTATTCACAGGAGTGTTAAACTCACTTAGCATTTGAATGACTGTGATTTTTTCCTCTCTTCAGAAGCCACAGACAGTCATAAAGAAAACGAGGTGACAAGATTTTAATGGAGCCCCTAATGCTGCTTTGAAGAAGGAAATTGTTGGTGAGCCCACATCCTTCTTCTGTTCGCCAGGGAAGATTTGTTCTGATCCAAACGAATCCTTTTAGTTGAATAAACAATGTCAAAGGATTTCATGATTAGTCCATATAAATTACACATGGTCTCATGTAAAGAAAAAGCTCAATTGTACTTATATGTGCAAACAATTGTTCCCTGTGAATGTAGGGTAACTCCTATGACCCCTTGCCTCTAGAGAAAGCTTGCTGCCTTAGGCATATTTTGCTAACAGGTTCTGCAGAGGGAGTTGACAATGCTGAAACAACGAAAAGCGCAGGAGTGTGAAAATAAATTACCCCAGTTTACCTGTAACAAACAACTTCTTCTTGGTTACAGGCCCACCAGTTTTGAAGGCGCTGGGATTTTTTAAAACAGATTTTTCAATATTAAAGGTTAACATGCTTGCTTATAAAAAACATTCACCTACTTATTAACTTTTCTACGATTTTTTAAAAGGAAGTTTTCCTTATGTTGTGAACAAAATCAAACCATTTTGCCCATCTGTTTTATTTTAATATCACTTCACAGGTATAGCACAAAGCAACTTCATTTGGACCACTATAGAAGGAAGAAGGAGGAAAACTGGTATTTTATGTTTAACATACTTGTGCAACACCTCACATGAAATAGATTTTTCAGACTTTAAAAGCCTACCTCCATTAACTTCATTTCCATATTGTACATTGGTATCTCATATGGGTGCCATACACATATTGGAAATAGAGAGGCAGCACATTTCACTGGAATAAAAATAAAATGCCACTGAGACAAAGTAATATACGTTACAGATTAATGCAGAGTGAAGCACACATTCATAACAATGAATTATGCAGCAAAACTGTCACTGAAATTTGAATGGTTCATTTCCAGTTACTTGCCTGTATCTCTCAATTTCACACAGCAATAGCGCCTGGGTGAGCGATTAAATACCTGAGACTAGATCAAATATAATTCTACAAAAAGAGTTTTGTTATTTGTATTTGCGTCTTGTATTTGCATGTCTCTGTCAGTCAAAAAATAATTTGAACAACTAATGTTAGACAGCAGGTACAATCATTTTTATTGGTCCTAAATATTTCCTTGATTGTTTGTTTTGAACCCTTAGCCTTTAAGTAGAACAAATACAAGTCAGTTTTAATTGTAGGTCTATGCCTTGTAAAAAATGTAACTAGCTGTTCAAACCTGAGTTTTGGCAGTATTATTCATTAAATATAACATACAAGACAGCCTTAAATTTGGACAACCAACTGTGCCAAAAAAAACCTCAAAAACCATATATTGCAAAAGAATGGACAAAATTGTAGGAGTTTTGGATTTAAAAGTAATATTAGTCTGGTCTTATTAAAGCACAATAATAAAATAAAATAACATTTAAAATAGAATCATTTTAAAAAGCAATAATATTCTGCTTAGCTTAATCTTTAGCCATACATGAAAATGAAACTGAGCAGGTGCAATTTGTAGCTCAAACTAAAACACTGGAAAAGAAAGAGTCCTTCTTTTCTGAAAGAATGAAGAATGGTTATGGTAAGAGCTGCACCAAGTTCCTGTATGTGCTCACAGGGCTGGTTTGACTGAATCTAATGACCTTAGCTTGAGATGACACTTTAGGTAATAAGTACCCAGTTTGAGCCGGGTAGCTTTGAGGATATATCATTTTATTTGTAATCCTTGTAGAATGTGAGAAGCAATAACCGTATCTAGTGGAGCTAAAGAAGAAAAGCATTCCACCTACAGAAATGCAAACATCATTACCACAATCCAGGAAAAATACATCAAAGTGTTTAATTACCAAGTCTCCTGGAAGTGCACTGGAAAAACACCACAGCAAACCACAAGCAATAAAAAGGATAAACAAACTTGTGGATTATCTCCTAAAAGGGGTTGTATATCTTCAGATTTTTAGGGTATCATTAGTTCATGTCACATGCATAGGCATGCCTAAAACTGTGCGAGACATTCAAATCTAACCAAGTATTTTCTACTTTGGCATAGGAAAGAAACAAGAAATGACTGTAATCATTTGCACAGATTTTCATTTGCAAATTTAAGAAATTAACAAATCCTACAAATGAAGGCTTACTCTCCCTTTACTTTCACAGTGCTGCTGAATTTAAAGTTCGAAGACTGAATAAACTCATGCAAATATGATTAGCTGTTCTTGAAGTACTGAGCTGAGTTGGAGATATTTCCTTGCTGCCTTCTTTCACAGTGTATGTAATCCCGCAAGCATTACTAATGCATAGTCCTCCTCCTGAAGAATATGGTGGATAATGCAGGTGTTAGATTTCTGGCTGTCTAGAAGCCCTAAGGACCAGAGAGAAGATTTCTGCCTAAGACAGGTCTTCCTAGTAGCACCCTCTCTTTATCTATCTCTCCTTAATGATTTCACCTCTTAATTAAGACTAACCTATAAACCCCTGTGTAATAAATCTGATACAATCTACACATCAGTGAATGTCTTGCTATCCCCCCAAGAGGACCAAGACTCACTATGGAAGGGACAGAACAGCGAGAAGGGAGAGAGAGTGGGAGGGGGAAAAGAGATCCAAACTGTGCCAAAATGGCTCTACAAGAGGGAGGGCAAGAGGGAGATGAATACTCTTTGATTGCAGAAAAGCACCTTTGGGGAAGCAAAGCTTTGCTACAACTGCTTTGTTGAATCCAGGCCATGCAATGCACATGAGGCACAGAAGCACCAAACCTTTCTAACACTCTGCCATCTGGAGATATGAAAGGCGAGCATGGGTGGTAGAAAGTTTGCTACTCCTCTCTTGTCTACATTGTGTCATATAGTGGATACAGCAGCAGGCAAAAGAAGAGTAGGATGACAGAGAGGTAACAATGAGGTGAGTTTGAAAGTGCTTAAACCAGAGTCCTGTGCTTCTCCTGAGATGTTACAATCCTAAAATCTCTCCAGACAGAGGTTGCCCTGTATCCCTCCTGACCAGTCAGCTGAAATGCCTCTCTAATGATGTCTGCTATTATTGGGGTCAGATTAGGACTGGGTCTCAGGGGTTAACCAAAGCCCTCCTCCCTCCGCCTGTCTAGGGTGGGCCTATTTATAGGCTGCAGCTGCATCAGCAGCCACTGGAGGAAATTCAGCTAACACACTGCGGGCCAACTGTGAGAGATTCAACCTGAATCCTGCTTTATAATTTCAGGCAGCAGTCTGAGAATCACTACAGAAAGTCTTTTTATACCATTTTTGAAACAAGTTAGAAAAAAATATAACTGTGCATAGCTTCCAAAGGATTTCTAGTCTCGGTGTACAAAGATATGGAAGACCTATGAAATTAAAATTATACTAAGCATGTTCTTCATATGGTGTATAATAATTAGATGGTAATGGCTTTCAAAAAATTTTTTATTCATATCTTATTAGCATTTTTTGTGATCTGAATGCAAAGTCTAACACGTTCATAAGATGGTCAACAGCATGGCTTTCAAATAATATCTTAATAAGATTTATTCCCATTCAGATTTATTTCCATTCGGTCCCTCATTTAAAGACTAACAAAAGAGATGATCAGTTCATTGTCATGAACTGGCTTGGCACTTTCCTTCATTTCCATGCTAATTTGCCTAATATTATTATGTCACAAAGTGTCATTTTGAAACAGCCTGGAAAAACTGGGAGACACTGACTTGTAAAACTGCTATTTCTGTACCGAAATAATAATGCAAAATACAGATCTTATGTCCCAGAATTTCAAATTACTTGAGTTACTTAATTAAGTTTAAATAATAAGTTTTCTCTACAGTGCTGTGGAGGAAACAATTATTCGATCTCCTATAAATTTGTAAGTTTGCTAACAAGGAAATGGACAATCTGTTTTGTTGACTTGGCGGTATGTTTTGGGCCATTGTCATGCTGGAAGAACCATGACCCACCTGCAGTGTTCTTTCTAAGGGAAGGAGGTTCTTATCCAAGGTTTTATAATACATGGCCCTGTCCATTGGCTCCACAATGTGGTGAAGTTATCCAGTATCCTCTGCAGAAAAACAGCCCCAAAGCATAATGTTTTTTCCACCTCTGTGCTTGACTGTGGAGATGGTGTTCTTTGGGTCATTCTCAAAGCATTTTTTCCCTCCAAATATGGCATGTCAAGTTCATGCCAAAGAGTTTGATTTTGCTTTCATCCGACCAAAGCACTTTCCCCAAGCTTCTCTAAATCATTTAGATCTTGGGTGGCACATGTGCCTTCTTGAGCAAGGGGACCATGCGGTACTGCACGATTTCAGTCCGTTAGGGCGCAGTGTGTTACCAATGGCGCTTTATGTGACTGAAGATCATTAACAAGCTCCTGTCATGTAGTTTTGGGCTGGTCCAACACCTTCATCATGATCAATCTCACTCAATGAGGCAAGATCTTGCACTGAACTCCCAGATGAGGGTGACTAATAGTCATGTTATATTTCTTCCATTTCCAAATAATGGCAGCAACAGTTTCTTGGCGATGGTCTTGAAGCCCATTCCAGCCTTTTGTAATTCTACAGTAATTTCCATAATGCATTTTGACATCTCTTTGGTCATGTCCAGGGTGGTAGAGAGGTTGGAATGGAGTAAATGATGTGCTTTATGCACATAATAAGTTGAAATCAGGAGTATATGTAATTGATAGATTGTTATCTGTGTGCCACAGAGACACACACCCAGTCTGTGGGATGCCTCACTCAGTTTTCAGGTAACTGGTGTCACCAGCGCATTTGGCTATGGGTGAGCTAGTACGTCCCATCTGAATGGCGTGCCCTAGTTTCTTCGTAAAAAGAATAAAGGATCATACACATTTTGACACAATGTGAACAGATTTTTGGTTGCCCAACAGAGTCTGTCCCACACCTGGTGGGTTATTTCGGGGATCGGTCCTACTCCCCATAGACTTGTTTATTGCTCCACATTATCAGACTGTAAGCCAGCCTGTGTAGTGCCACAGATCGAGTGCCTCCCTGATGGTGTATCACTGTTGTATTGTCTGTCCTGACCAAGGCATGACAATTTTTCAGGACTAGCAAGAAATGTCTCAAAGTCAGAAAACCTGCCATGAGCACAAAGTAATTTATATGTGCTCGACAGCGCCTCTGGGCCCAAGTGCCATTAGACAGATGCGTAACAGCACCCTGGTGTTTTTTGCCACTTCCTCTCTGCTGGAAGCACGTATTAGAAAACTGTTCAAATATGTGAACACTCTGAGCCCCACTGTCCATGAAAGGTCCATGGTTGCTTTGATACACTGAAAACCCCTGGGGTGAGTGCCAGCCCGAACACGAGGGTATTCCTAGGCTACACCCTGAATAGCGTACCTGATAAATTTTCTGTGCTCTACTTAAGTGCTTATGTGAAAATAAGCATCCTCATATCCCACTGATTTGAACCAGTCACCCTGTCAAATAGATCAGAACAGCACATTTCGTGTCTGCATTTTGAATTTGTATATCATGAGGCGAAAATTAAAAGAATCAGTCTACCCTTTTGCAGAGTGAGGAAATATTTGCAATGGAAGCCTCTTAATTTATTAATTTCCTCTTCTGGCCAAATTCTATTGCCCCTCAACTTAAGAAAGAAGAAATTTCACTCTAGTGAAACTGGGCGGGTTTGTTCCAGACTGTAGTCTACAGCCACTCACAACAGTTGCCAACACCCACGGATGGAGTGTACATGCGTGCCATTCCTGTACTCTGGCAGCCAAGGAGCCTGGGGGATTAAAGTACAAAACTGGACAGCTATGCCCTCTTATAATATGGTAATAGTATCCTAATACGGAAATCTCATGAGCTAATATTACCTTCTTATTATGAGATTGCTACCACTTTAAAGGCAGTTAAGTTATTATTTTTACCAACTTAACTATACTATTACTAATTGATTTTGTCTCATAATCTTACATTTGTTTCCACAATATTAACTCCAGCCTCTGGGTTGTTATTACGAAATTACAGAAATTTCAATGCAATATTACTCGGCTATAAAAACTGTTGATTACTTGAGTCTCGCTTGGATATTACTTTAGTAATTAAAAGGTATTAATTTGCTGTTTTGATAGTATTGCCTTCTTGATTCCACCTTATTATCCCACTACTACGACATTATCAATGAGCAGTAATAGAAAATACTATGTGTATAACAACAGGGACAATGCAGGCGCATTTCAAAGTGTGGATCTGCAAAACCTAAGTACTGTATAATGTTGATCTTCATTCAGCGAGCAGATTCGGTATGCAGTATTGGTGGTCCTGCCTCTTAACCTGTGAGTTTACAGCTCTGCATGCTGTGCTTCCCTACTGGGTGCTGAGTGACAGAGGACTTGGTTAACGGGATTTCATGCTTCAAATGACAGGCTTCTCTCCTCCCTCTGTCTGTCACTACACTCTGTGGGGAAGCACAGTTAATTCAAGCTGGTAGCTTGCAACGCTGCAAACATATACAGTACCTTTGATGCGCAAAAGGGTTGATAATACAGTGCCACAGTAAATTTTTAAAAACCTGAGTTTGTACGAAAGGTTCATCTAACAATTCCTTTAACAGTAAGACTGCTTCAAAGCATGTAAAAGTAATTCAAAATGCTTTAGCTCATCAAATACAATTTGAGAATATTTATTTGAGAGACACTTGCCAGCAGCCATGGAAATACAGTGATAGTCTTTTTTGCTACTTCCATATTACCTCTAGAAATATAATGTAAACTTGTGACGGCTATCAGGTCTTCAAGCAGAGTTTGCACTGAAATAAATCATCATACTTAGGCAGTTGTCCGTATAAAAATACAAAAAAAATCTCTTCATGTGAGTGTTTTAGAGTCAGTGGCTTTGCTTACAAATCTGAAATGTGAGCCTTTAGTATAAGAAGTTTTCAATCAATGGCTATATGCACATACAAAGTATAGAAGCACAGCACTATTGTAGTAAAATCATTTTCCAGCATGTTATCAGTATCACATGTTCCAGCTCTACTGTCAGGCATTTTGATTCCAACATTACAGCTTACAAACAGGTTGTGATTGGCTGCTGCTGGAACTGCCAGATTACATACAAGGATAAGAGCTGGGCTTCATGAAAACTGTGCCACCAACAGGAACAGACCAGCTGCATTCAGCTACACCCTAGAGGTAGCAGGGTGAGGGTCAGGCACAGCGACGGTATAAATTCAGGCAGTTGAGTGTTATGCAAGCGTGTTATCTAAAGCCATCTGAGACAAGGCCATCCAGAGATGGTTATTACAGCTGTCATTCTGAGGGAGAAAGGCTGTCTGTGGGCTGACAGTGAGGAGGTGATGAGATCAAAGCAGGTCAGACTTGTTGGTGACTGCTGATCTACAGTATATTGGTTATTGTAAAGGCACCGTATAAAGCAGTGCAGCATGTCCTGGGCATCATTACAGTACAGTTTTTGAACTTCTTCTCCAGACATTAATTATATGTCAAAAAGACATCCATGTTCATTAAAATTACATAAATAGATTTTTTCCATGAAAATATAATCACTTCATGCCTTAAATAGCTTAGATACACTCTACATACTTTAGTACCGTATGTGAAGATCTAAGAATATGCAAATATACACACAAGCTGTCTTAATACATAATTTTGACAAGTTATTGGTACACTGCATTTTTAAGAGGGAAATACTCATCCTAAGCATTGACTGCTTATTTTGCTAATGAGCTATCTTATAAGCTAGCATATTAAAAAAACACACCATATGGATATGAACATTCCAAGTTTTCACTGGAGGGGTCTTTGAAAAAGTGGAAAGACTTTTTGTGAATCAAACTGAAGTGGTGCTAGAATTTAGAAAAATGCATGCCATTTCATCTCTCTCAGCAATTACAACTGAGGTGCCCTTAAGCAAAGCACTTCTAACCAAATTGCTCAGTGGAGAGGATTAGCTGACAATAGAAAAATGTGGTTGATCCGGGCAGCACTCAAATGCAGACCATTTCAAGAGTATCATGGGTGTCAACGATATAACAGATGAATAAAAAAGATTTTTTAAAAAACTTTTATTAATTGTTTAAGTTTTTTAAAGATTTAACAATTTGTGGATGCCCTCCTAATGATCTCAATATACTGTTTTCACAAGAACATGACAAATGTGGCCTTGACCATTAAGATCAAGATCTGTGAAGTTCATCTTTAAGATCAAATGAACATTTGTGCAAATTCATACAAAAAAAAAGTGAGGCATTTCTGAATGGACTTCTGTATGTTTCCCCTACACCTGCTTGTGTTCACTCCAGGTACTCTGGTTTCCTTTCACAGTCCAAAAACATGCATATTAATTGATAATTCTAAATTGGTTGCGGGTGTGAATGTGACTGTGAATGGTTGTCTCTATATGTTAGCAACCTGTCCACAGTGTACCTCACGTCTCACCCTAGGACAGATGTGACAGGCTTTAAGCCCTTCCCCACACCTCCATCTACCATAACCCTGAATTGGACAAATAGTCAAGAGGATGGATGGATAATATAATGTGATAACACAGTTTATGATTTATTCGCCTTCTTCCCCAGTTAAAACAAACTGTTTCTCATCATAATCAGCAGTTTATATATTGCTTTGTGGTCATAATTGACTATCAACTAAATACACCTACATCATATGAGAAAGTTTCATAATTCTGTTCAACTTCCTAGAATCTAATTACATGTGATATTTTTCTATAACTTAAAATTCTATGTTATTCTGACTATTCATTACATGCCACATTTTTACTACACTCCCAGAGCTTCTGTTTTTTCCAGCCTGAATCACTGTTAAGCCTGTCTGACCTCCAGGCTAGTGCAGCCTTGTGTCACCCTGAGCCACTTAATTGTCCCTGTAACTGCATGTGCGTGTCGCTTGATATGCAAATGACATAATTCCAACAAATTAGGATGACTGTGCTTAACACTGATAATGTATTGTGTCAAAGTCCATCTAATTTATAATTTCCTGTAATACGTGTGTGCAGCGCAGAAGTGAAATAAGTAAAAGTGTCCTCTGTGTTACTTACTTTGACAGATAACTGTCAACACACTTCTTTGTGCATGAGTATTTTTAACCACACCACCCCAGGCAATTTATGTGCGTCAGTAAGTTATCAGTTAACAAGTTGGTTACAAAAAAATTGCTGTGGTATGTATGATGTGTGTGATCTGTAATACAGCTGCATGTGACTGGTTCTTGCAACCGACTTGTTAAAGAAAATTCTAGATGTTTTTTTTTTCCCTTCATGATTCGACTAATGATGCAGTTTTATCCACCAAACCCATGTCCAACAACATTTTTGCCATTTTCTACTTTATATCACAGATGGGTTTTGACTCAAAAGGGCACACAAGTTGGAAAACAGATGGTCTTAAAAGACATCAAGGCCACTGTGGACATAACGAGTCTGCATATGTTTGCAACTTCACAGTTCCCTTCCTCTCCTTTTTCTTCTTCCCTATCCTCCAGATTACTGGAGCCACCATCTGCATCTGCCGGTTGATGGATATATGGGGAATGTTATTGAATGCATAAATCACAAAGCAGGTCGCGAGCATAGAACAGAATGCTGAATTTGGCAGAATGCTAAAATAGACAAAGGTTTTTGTTTTCTTCATAAATTTTATGAGTGAGTTTATTATGATAAAGCATCTTCTGCCTTCATACTGCAAGAAAATTTATCACCAGCATTGTTCTCTGACAGAAATTGGTTGAAAGCAGAAATTCATATTGGGATTACGATGTGGGCACATTTAAAAGGTTAAAGCAAGATCCTACTGAATGATAGATTTCATCTACAGAAATTGCTATCTTTTCAACAATTAAATAAATAAAAACTAAACACAGAACACAGCTATGTCCATAAGTCTGTGGACAGAAACAGACTGTTTTGTAATTTTGCCTCTGTAAACCACTACAGGGGATTTTAAACAAGTCAAGTTATTTAAGTGGTTTGGTTTGACCAAAGTACTGTATTCGTGCCTTTCATAACTGTTTCGGAATGACAGACGCTTTTACAGTTTTGCTCATGTTCTCACATCCTGGCAGAATTTCTAAGGAAGTTTTCGGAAAATATGACAAAATCATTACATGCAATCATTCAGAAACTCTTTCTTTTATTTAATTTTACTTATTTGACAGTCAGGTGAAGTAATTTACAATCAGATAATTGTGTGCCCCCTTCATAAAAGAGAATGACAACTGAAAAACCAAATGGCCCTAATCAAAAGTTTGCATACAAATAAAAAGTTGGGTTTATAATACACATACAAGCCCAGATATCCTGGTTTAATTGGCTGATCCCACACCTGTCATGTGTTTGATGGTTAAGTAGTGCCTGTTTATAGTCATTGGCTTTTGTAGTTCTTATTGCAACCTCTGGACATTTCATCAAGAGCTGCATTGACTTTGTTGGCTATAGAGCCATGGAGAAGGCCAAAGAGCTGTCAAAAAAATCTGCAAGAAAAAAAAGACCCATCCAAAACCATCCAAACATCTGCAACTGCCAGTTAGTGTTCTATGTGTGATTAAAAAATAGAGAATTAGTGCTTATGTTGATACCAAGCGATGGTCAGGTAGACCAACAAAAAATTCAGCCTCAGCAGTCAGGAAAATTGGTCAGGATATAAAGAAAAATTGTTGTGCTACTTCAGCTGAAATACAGGTTTAACAGCAAGAAAGTGGTGCGACAGATTCAAGATCCACAAAAAGGAGGCACTTGCACAAAATAGAAAAAAGCCATTACTGAACCAGGGTCACAAAATAGCATGTCATTTGGTCAAAAGTAAGTCATTTGAAGTGATGAGACCAAAAGTGAAATTTATGGTCAAAACCATAAATGCTATATTTGGAGAGGAGTCCACAAGTCTATGGGGAAAAGTGCACAACTTGTACTTTGAAACATGGAGGTGGATTTTTAATGTTTTGAGAGTACATGAGCTACAAAAGCACAGGAATATTTATAAAAATTGATGACAAAATGAACGTACCATATTATCAAAAAAAACTGGACAATTTGCACTCATCAGTCTGAAAACTGTACACAGGAAGCACTTGGACCTTCCAACATGACAACGATTCAAAACACAAGGCCAAATCAACCATTCACTGGATGGAGGAGAAAAAAGTGAAGGTTCCTGAGTGGGCACGACAATCTTCTGACCTCAATATCATTGAGCTTCTCAAGGGAAATATCAAATGTGCACTTCATGCAAGACTACCCAAGAATTTCCAGGATCCAACGGCTTCATTTTTTAAATTTTCTTTTTCAAGAAGAATGGACAACTCTACCCTCTAGGAAAAGAAAGGTACTCATCATTGATGCCAACGGGAGTAACTGTTAGAATTAAGAACAAAGGCTATGTAAAATTTTTAACGGGCACAATCTCATTATTTTTGTTATTGCTATGCTTTGTTCAATGATTGCACAATTCTGTGATGCCTTATTGTTTAATTTGAATCCATTGAAAATAAAAGCAATGTGTTTTGCCTGATAACTCATGTTTTCTTTTTGTCACCTTTAAAGATTTTGCTTTACTCTGGTAGTTTATTTGAGTTTTTCAGCCCAATAATGGCATTCTTCACTTTTATCTGTACCTCTTTGAATTTCATATTGAGAATTCCAGCAAAAAGATAGCACATGGAACTTTTAAAACCTGGAATCCCTTCCAAATATTTTAGCTGCTTATTTTGTCATGTAACGACAGGCCTTAACTGACAAAGAAACTGGTTCAGTCAGTTCCATAAAATCTATAAAAGACATAATATTTATACAAATGACTGTAATTCCTAATATTTTTTTGAAAGCATTGAATTAAAGCTGAAAGTCTGCACTCCAATCACATCTTGATTGTTTGATTTAAGTATGCAAAGGCAGTATGCCTAGCTAGGTAAGGAAGGTTGTAATTGTTAAATGTGGCTACGTGTGAATACAAATCTTAACAAATGTTTCTTTTTTTCATGGAAATCCCAGAATTTTGAGCTGGAGTGAAACATCTGTCTGTATAGTGCAAAACATCAGGCTCATTTCATGCTTAAATACAAAATTCTAATCCTTAATGTGGCATGCGCTCTTCCATTTTTAATAAGGCACTCTTAAGTTAAATTACAGAAGCAGACACTGTGTGATATTATTTACTCCTAATGCTTATTTCCAGGGCGACTTTGTGTCTTTTTTTAAACTAAGCTAAGTACCAAAGAACAAAAATTCTAATTTAACATTAAAAGCTTCTGTTCCTCTTATTCACTCTACATGGCTAATCTCATGTTCTAGTGCTTTATCTTTTTGTCTTGATGTGTTTACAGTACAGATGGGATTTAATGGTAGTCTGATACCTTTATCTTAGACCCATAAATTTACATTTATGGCTCTCAATGACATACCAATAATTTCTTACCAAAATACTTGCATTGTGACTGCAGAAGTTCTTTCTACATCACTGTATTGTCTCAAGACAATCACTGATTTACGTCTCAAATGACATAAAATCAAATGATAGACTTTACCTCTTATACATTTATAACATTTAATCCCTCCAATTAGACCAGAGAAGACAACCACACTAGTGAGACATCAAGCGCTAGAGATAAGAGTATTTCATTTCATTAATGCTGACCAAGTCAGTAGTAACACATACTAGAAATAGACACATATGCAATAATTATTTTATTTCAGTATAAGAAAAACAATATCCAATCGTAGAAATGTCAAGTTCACTTTCAGAATAAAATTGTCTACACTATACTTCTCTGTGAACTCGTGACTTTGAGCAATAACACACACTGTGCATGTGTGTGCTGCTGTACAAAGGAGACAGAAGTATGGCTGCATGTGGAAACTAGACAAGAAAAATAACAACTCATATGACAAAAATATAGCCCAAGATTGTTTCTTCCCACACTGAGGTGGGACTCTTATTGAAAGTAATGTATAAGTTTGCCGTTGCACAGCCGTTTCAATGGGCTTAATTTTAGTGACTGAAATGACACAACAGGGATAAGGATGTTTGCCACATTGCTTCCTAAAGTCTCCAGTTTTGCTTTTCCCGACTAAAACTAAAACTCCACCCTAAAAGACAGTTTTTCAAAATATGTCTGGTCTAAAATGCAATCTAAAGTAAAAGCAGGTCACTAACAGTTCCCGAAGTTTAAGTTTGGGGGATGTGAACGTTAGCCACAAAAGCGAATCATTGACCCATCAGATTTGGTTTTAACCAAAGCAATTTTAGTATCACGCATAACAAACCAGAGCACATTGAAAATTTTGATCATCACACCAACTTCAGTGAACAATTAAGTAGTGGTATGTTATCAGTACCTGTTTATCTCATGTCACTGTAAGACATTTACTGAATGCTGAAATCAAATTTTATAATGACTCTGTTTTGATATAGTTCCACAGGGGACTATGGCAAACATATCTTGTTATGAAAAACATCATCACACTGAATGGAGGGACAGAAATGCAGTCTAAACATTACCTAAACATAAACAAAAGGTCAAACGAGGAGAGTACTACAGGAAATTATACATAATGTGTCTATTAGCAGGGACACCATGCACTCACAGCAGAAACCAATTATTTTCTTAAGTGCTATAAATGAATGTGTCCTACGCCAACATGTCTCCCCACCCCACTTACCCAACACACACACACACACACACACACACACATAAGCATTTATACTAACATGCACATACTTGCACTTGAATCTGTGATAAATCTCCCTCAAGCTATTTGAATTAAGACTTATTGCCAGGTCAAATTGGGTCAGGGTTCTCTGGGGCTCAGCCCCCACATATTAACTCTTCAAAGTCATCAGAGGACATTCAACCTTTTCACATGTATACATATTTTACGTATTTTCGCACTATAAGACGCACTTAAAATCCTTTACTTTTCTCAAAAATGGAGCAGTGACTTTTGTGGGGTTACTGAAGTTGGACTAGCTGGTATATAATGATGTGCTACGTGATCGCTAACGACACAGCTATGTTACGTAACATAAACAGGATGAATGCTAACTTTTTTCCATTTGATAAAAGTTAACGTGAGGGTTCCCGATGGTTAAGGACAAATGCAATCACATGGCAGGATGCTGTAAACAGACCAAACTTCAGTCAGGAGAACAACTGAGATAATCCATCCACAATACGAGGTTAGTCATTAATATACTGCTGCATGGGCTGGGCTGTAGTTACATCGTAAGGTTTTAAAAAAGGGAGCTTTAAAATGAACAGTGGTAATAAAAACCGAGAGAGGCCGACAGTGATCACTGACTGTTTTTAGGGGCTTGTTGAGATTAAACAGAACAAGATACAAAGCATTAAAACATGTTAAAAACACAACAGCCTTAATAAACGCAGAGTAGTTTGGGCCCGGAAGCAGGATTCATCACGTCATGTAAGTTAGCCTTTATACTTGTAGTGATTCATGTCCA
>VUQG01012839.1:94117-108558 GCA_015106755.1 Etia nguti
TTGCAAACAAGAGCAGAACTTAAAGTAAGGAATCGATCTCACCAGGCTAGTATCGATCCGATACCGATGCCGACTTGGTATCGATACAATCGATATTTGGATCGATCCGCCCACCACTATCGCGGAGTAATCTGGGTCCAAAACTCCGTCTGTTTCAGGTCCCAAAGTCAAACGAACACTGTGCATCACTGAGAGTTAAAAACTGTCTAAATTCTTTCATCTTTAATAAAATGATCAGCGTTGCTGCTTTACTAGGTGTAACAATTAAGTGTAACATCCAGGCATCTGTGAAAACAGAATTTATTCAATTTAACGGAGTTAGAAGTTAGCAGGAAATTAGCTCGCTATTTTCCACCTAAACATGATATACCATGTTCTGACTGAGAGATTTCTGAAAAAATTAAAACGTACAGCTCTGCTATCACTTCCAACATAAATGAAGACAGAAAACTAAACAGCAGTGACGTTTGTAGGGTTACTGAAGTTGGACTAGCTGGTGTATAATGATGTGCTACGTGATTGCTAGCGACACAGCTATGTTAGCATAACATTAGCACAGTGAAGCTGGAGGATGAATGCTAATTTTTTTTCACTCGATAAAAGTTAACGGGAGGGTTCCCGATGGTTATGGACAAATGCAGTCGCATGGCAGGATGCTGTAAACGGACCAAACTTCAGTCAGGAGAACAACTGAGATAATCCATCCACAATACGAGGTTAGTCATTAATATACTGCACCAACATGGGAATAGAGCAGCTGTGAGAGAATTCAACATTAATGAATCAATGGTACGGAAGTGGAGGAAGCAAGAAGAATGAGTTGAGTAAAGTTTGACTTATCTGACTGTTTTGTTTCGCTTAATGTGCCTTATAATCCGGTGCGCCTTATGTATGAAAACAGACCCGTTCATCGACAGTGCGCCTTATAATCCGGTGCGCCTTATGGCCCAAAAAATCTGGTAGTTTTGATGTGTACCATTAGGTTAAATAGCTGTAGATTAATTTCACCTGCAAACTACATACTCGGTAAAATGACCTGAAAAGACATTGTAACATAATTACCAGTTCAATATGAACCTATAGGCTACAGTCCCACTCACCAACACAAATTCCTATCCTAATTAGTACAAAAGTATGATCTTTTAGTTTTTCGGCGTGAACACAAAACCTACAATCCAAAGCAAAGATGAAAACCAACCCAAAGAAACTTAAAAGCAACTCTCACCACTGTCGATCCATGAACAGGTAGAGACAGAGGCTACAAGCCTGACTACTAATCTCTGCTTTTGTTACCTATTAAAGACCAGAGTTCTTTGCTAGCTTTGCGTTAGCATCTGCACAGACAGCATGCTATCAAGGAGACTAAGTAGTGTTAGCAGTATAATGAATGTATGTATAATAATTTCCACTTTACCATTACACTCTTGTCCTTCTGTGCAATAAAAAAAAAAAAAATGTCCATATCTCCATTCCTCAAAATGTGCATGCTTGATGAGTTGATAATTGTATTAAGCTAGCTGTAAAGCTAGATTTTAAACTAACAAATTAGAGCAGCTTAAATGACATAAGGGCAAGTAAATGCAAAGTGGCCTTAATGTTTCCTCTAATATAAATGTTAACAATAAATATTAATATTATGTTATTAATGTCTGTGTATATTTGTATTAATGTAGAATGTATATGTTAATTAAAAAGACCGCCCCAAGTGTAGCAATTCATTTAGTTTAATAATTCTCAGTGAATATTGAATCGTACTTTTGCTAGGCATTCCCAGCACTGTTTTGCATGTAGAAATATGCCTATGAGCATATAAATGTGTATCCATGGCAACTCCCCCCTCATGAGAGAGAAAGAGAGAAATTGTGACAATTCATCATGATAATCCACACATTATAAAACTGATACGTAAATACAGAACACTTTTTAAAGGTCAAGTTTTAGAGGAGCATATGTCTAAAAATTGTTTTAACTAACATTTGTACTTTTGATTATCAATATTGCGTTCTCACAGCTTCTCTGTCTTGCTATCCTTTGGTCATGGCTGATGATTTATTGGGTTTGAGGCTCCTCTCTTACATCCCTGTAGTACTTGGCACAGTTTTTAATTTTTCCTTTGATGTTAAACATCAATAAACAGTTATCTCTTCTCTAGCTGGTTTTAATACCTATGAAGAACCCTGAGACAACTGAAATGGGTCCACCTTACAGCACCCCACTGGACCAGGTGTCCAAACACACTTCATTGGCGTGATCAGCTAGTGGGATAGCCTGATTCATAACACAGGGTATTCAGCAAATGATAAGAGCATAGGAAATTATGCCCCTCAGTGCCAGAAAAGTGTATGTCTTTGCCTTGCATCATTCTTGGCACTGAAGTGGACATGGAAACCAGACCCTGTGTGCCCCTTAGTGTGTGGTGGCTGGACTGAGTGACTAATCAGACAAGACTCAGGAGACTAGCTGCTCATTTGATCTCTGTCCTTTTCCTCCTGGGCACATTCTCCTTGCAATGAGCCATCAGCTGGCCTAATGACAAGCACCAGATACATCTCAGCTCAGCAGCGTTCTACAAAGCACTTCATAAGGTAGAGTATCCCTTCAAGCTTTTGTACTTGCTGCCCACTTGTGTCGAGTGAAATTTGCCGTCCAAGGAGGTTTATTTGTTAGCACAGTTCATCAGAAAAGGAACCTTTAGAATCACTGAAGACAATGGCTTCCAATTAGAGTACAGAAGCTTGGGAAGAAAGCCATGTGAGCATGTCAAGCCATAACTGTTTACTTGCTTGCAGCAAAGGAAAAAAAACAGCAAAGCCCCACAAAAGGAAAAAATGCTTGTGCCAGTGAGGCCTTGTTATTATCTGGGGAGTAAAGCAATATAAAGCATGTTTAAAGTAGGGTTTTGGTCATTTGGTGAGAGCTGCGGGATTTCAACGCAGATGCAATGCTGCCTAATGAAGAAAAAGGCAATAATAACAAGACAAAGAGGAAGCTGGGTGCTGCAGAGAAGAATCTGTCTCTCTTTCTTTCCCACTCCCCCTTCCACAAATCTCCCCTCATTAGTTTGTTTCCCTGTGTTGTGCGTATTGCTTCAAGTCTGCTGAAAGCAAGGGTTGTCAAATGCAAGTATGAAAAAAGATACAGTTTCCTTACTGGGAGGCCTTGGGAAAATATTTCAGTGTGCGGTGACATCACAGACTGGTGCTGTGAAAAGACAAGAATTTGTCTCATAGCATAGAGGCTTGGGAGTTGATGTCTTTCAGATCCACTGGATGTATGTTTCTTTTCTGGAGGTCAGTATTGTGTGATGGAGGTACTTTTTATACCCCTTGGTACTTGGTTTTCTTTTATGTGGAAGAAAAGTGTTTATTTCATTTGATGTTATATGTACGTCTTTTCAGCAACACTGGCAAACAAATGACATGAACACATGACTAGATAAGGCAGCATACTTGAAATATTTAGATTTATAGCTACCTTTCTATACAAAGTAGCCTACTTTGAAATTTTTGTCACAAGATTTTTTAAGGAACTAAATGATAAAGCATGGCCAATAAAACAACTGAAAGAAAAAAAATATCTGCACACCTTTCAGAAACCAGTGTTTATTTTTTCATAAAAGTGTCTATGTTACATGAGCTTTCTACATCTTTGCTTCTTTGTTCACCTACTGTGTCAAGGTGAATGAGCTACAGCACACAGTAGACAGGATCAAGTATGCACTTTAGTTTAGCTACATTCACACAAAATCTGACATTGTGTCATGTTACTAAATGAATATGTGAGGTGTTGGGCATACTTTACAATCTAATTTATTGCTCTAATTTTTCTAATATGTCTCTGTCATAGTTCACTTGCCTCGTGAATTGGGTAGAAAGGGCAAACCAACAATTTCTGCAGTACACCTTGAATTAAGTTCAGGATTTTTACTAGCTACTGCAGGGATTTACTGTGAGTTCACTAAAGTGGGGATTATACTCTGGTGCAAATGTGAACAGTCATCTGAAGACACCACAGATGAGTAGTTGTTTCTGTTATCTGTCCTTGAAGATCTGATGAAGTCCTCCCAAAGTCATTGGTGCATTGCAGTGTCGTCTCTCCACTGATGAGTCTGCGCAGTCACAGATAACTGGCAAGTAGATGTCTGCACCAGCTGACCATTTGATTTTGAAGACTCATGATTCACACATTTTATCACACCCATAAGACTTACCTAGCAAAACTATTAGAAGTGGGCTTCAGTGGAACAAACCATGTTCAGTACTACTAATCCTATGTGTTTTCAGGTACTACTAATCCTCACCACCAGTATTACTGAACCTTTGCCCACCTTTGTACCCCTAGACACATTATTGGGGTGGCTGTGGCTTAGGAGGTAGAGCAGGTCACCTACAAATCAGAAGGTTGGTAGTTCGAGCCCTGTCTGCATGCCAAATATCCTCGGGCTAGATACTAACCCCAAGTTGCTCTCTGAAACACAATCTGAAGAGCAGTTTCACCAACAGCTTCCTTCAAACTTGCTGTCTGAGGGAATGCTACAGGAGGTCGTTCCTTTCTGCTGCTGTCAGACTCTTTAATTTATCCACTTGGGTCAGATCCACAGATGCAGAACAGAATTAATCACACCTCACTGCACTCTGTCACTTTTGTAGGCCATGCCATATATTTTCACACATATTTGTGTCCTTTACCATTTCTATGTATATTTATATTTATACCTATATCTGTATTTATCTATATTTATCTTAATATTTATTTATCAATGTCTTTGTTTCTACAATTCATTTTACATGCACATTACGTTTTTCGTATATTTGCTGCTATGACAACTCGATTATCTTTACATTTTTATGACTTATCCAAGTTGGGTTTTTTTAAATTATTTTTTTCTAGTCAGTTCATGACTTTAAGCTTGTAAATGAGTTTCTTCTATTTTTTTTGTTGTTTTCTATTTATTTATTTATTTTATCTCGAATGGCTTTATTGTTGAACCTGGCATGTTGACAAATGTTTCAAAGGAGAGTCATAGAGGAAAATGTTTAAGCCACATTGATGGATCCAATCAGATGTCTTAATCTTTTAAAAATTGTCCTGATGGAGATGTTTGCAAACTGCCGTGAGTGCACTTTATCAAGGCATCACAGCTGCTTTACAATCCGGTTTATCTTTATGTAACTGTTCTCAACTCATTTTATCAGAATTTGTTTGAACTGCACATTCAGTGCATATCTCTGATAGTGGGAGAAAATGGCTTGCCTCAGTGATAGCTTAACTGCTTTGAAAAGATGCATAGAAAAAAAAAAACCCTTGGACAGATTTATCTAATGTCATAAATTTGAACTAGTTTTTATGTATCCCTTCCTTTTATGTGCTCATTTGAACGGTGTAATTGAACCAGTAAACAACAAGACATCTTAAATACCTGAACTGCTATGGCAAGGCACTTTGCATGTGAATCAAGTTGTAACTATATAATGTTAAATCAAAATGATGTATTTATTTGGTTGAAGTGAGAAGAGCTGAGATTTACTTTATATGTTTGAACACATTTACGTACATATTTGTTTTACTCAATAACGATACTGAGGATGAAATGACTGTAATTTAGCTCTATATCACTGCATTAATGAAAAAAAACAAACTTCACAAGAGTACTTTAAAAAGTGCAGAACTCATTCATTCCATATACAGCTTAAAACAGTACCACATTTTCCATTTGGTCACAGTAGTAAAACCATCTATAGTCTTTGTATATGATCAATCTTGTAGTAGCATGCACAATGTAATCTAGAGCCTTGCTTACAGAGTCAACACTCTATGGAAGTTTATCTTTAAGACGTTTACAGCTGTGTGAATGATTTACAGCTCAAGTGTACATGTCAATATCAGGGATGCATCAAGCAAGATTAGAACATGTAGCTTTTAAATGAGACTACTGTTATGAAGCTATTCTCACAGACACCTTGCTAAACTATAGCAAGTGACATCCCATTCCTAATCCATGGGGTTTAATATGATGTCAGCCCACCCCTTGCCGCTATAACAAGTTAAACTCTTCTTGGAAGGCTTTCCACAAGGTTTCAGCAGTGTGTTTGTGAGGTCAGACACTGAAACTGAACAAGAAGGCCTGGCTTGCAGACTTGCAGGCTCTAATTTATTTCAAAGGTCACTTTAACTCAAAGGTGTTGAGTTAAAGTCAGGACTCTGTGCAGGCCAGTCAAGTTCTTCCACATCAAAGTTGCTCATCCATGTCTTTATTGACCTTCCTTTGTGCACTAGTATGCAAACATGTTTGAACAGTAAGGGGCCATCCTCAAACTGTTCCCTCAACGTTTTGGTATGCTGACGTAATAAGAGTACCTTTCACTGGAAATGAGTGGCTGAGCCGAATTCCTGAAAAAAACAATCCCATACCATAATCCCCCCTCCACCAAACTTTACACGTGGCACAAAGCATTCAAACAAGTACTATTGGCAACTACCAAACCCAGACTCATGCATGATTTGTCATTACAGAGAACATGTCTCCACTGCTATAGAGTCCAGTGGTGATATACCTTACACCATTCCATAAAGTTCTTTAAGCACTGTTGTTCAGCTGATCTGAAGGCCACAAGAAGTTTGGCAACAGAGTGTATGCTCCTAGACTTAGTCTTTGATTCATGCTTCACGGTCTGCCTAGATTATTTCAGTGAGATTAAAGCATAAGAATATACTTAGTAACATAAAACTGACAGCTGATCAGATGTGCCATGCTTATTAGTATGTCTTACTTTACATCAAAAAGCATTGACCAAAAGTTAACAGATAACATGATAGGACTGGACATATGTTTTAAGAAGCACAACCGCAAAAGTTATGACAGCAACAGAGCCCCTGCTAACATAGACACACATGGTCAGTAAAATGTTGTCACTGCCAGGCAATTTTGGCTATGATTTCTCTGCTCTTTGTACTTCTGACAGTGTTCAGTCTGCTGTGACTATGTCAGCAGGGATTATCTTATGTAAGCTTTTTTGATAACAAATTAGGGTTATGCTAAAACAAAATACAAATAACATATACATGGAGTGTTTTTGATAAAAAGGCAAATGAAGGGTTTAATTTTGCATAATGCTGCTTGGTTCAGAATATATCAATCATTAGCTTGTGAGTAAAAAGGTTTACCTCAACCATATACAATCCCAGCTGAGAGGCAAGCCTCCAAATGCAGCCCAGTATCACACCTTTCTCAATAATTATGAGGAAGACCATAGATGAAAGGGAGCTTTTGGACTTTTAGCATATTTCAAAGGCGATACTGCCAAAATTTAAAATAAAATACAATATGAAAGCTAAGGATTATCTGTGACAATGGCACAATGCCCAAAATAGAGAATGTAAAATAAAAATGCAGGATCGTTTGTGCTTGCATGCACAATTCAATATCTTAGTTACAAATGTAAAGGCAGTTTTTTACAATAACTTGTCTTTTTTAATATGCACTTTAACGTTGTCTTTGTTTTGTTTTTTGTTTTGTTTGTTTTTTGTTATAATTTCACATAAGAGCCTTCCTCTTTTATACACATAATCATGACTCTGACAAGACCATTAACATGATAAAATGCAATTGCCGAATGTTCTAATGAAAATAAAGAAAGCAACGCTCAGAGGATATATTGGCATTTAATGGTTTTACATTTGATTGCTTTGGTAAATTAGTAAACTCTGCCTAGCAGTCTTTAATGTCAGGAAGACTCAAGAGATGTTGTTGTGGTGTTGTCTGAAATGCAAACTTTACTCTGTAGTCTTCAATATCAAATTATGTTAATGTAAATGGAAAGCATGCTTGATATGGAAAAAAGCAGCTTTTTCCTTGTATTTAGAGTGGTAGTAATCTAAAGGGCTCGGCCTTATTACTGCAACTACACTGGTGTTGAAACAAATATGAAAAGAAAAACTTTCACAATTCTGTGAGTTAAAAATCAAAGCAAAAAACTTTTATCTTAACTACAACACGTCAAAATATAGTTTCACTATATGGAGCGTGAGCCATAATAATTACTAACAACTGTCATCCTTCTCTTAAATGCATTTTTTAACCTTAAATATCAAAGCCTTTCAAGTATACACTTTTAGAACAAATATGGATATCTTTACATGTAATTCTCCCATGAGGTTTAAGTAGCCAGATGAAATAATCACGTAGTTACAATGATGGAAAAACCTTGTCATCAAAGTTACTTTGATGCTGGTGCAGTGGCACTCCCTGATGGCAGTGATACCACAAAAACTGCTTAAAAGAGCTCGAGGAATCCAAAGAAAAGCTCAAAGTGTTGATCCGACTTCAAATCCAATTGAGCACTGGAGAAACGGTTTGTTCCAGTGCTTCCCCCCTTGTTACCTATAGGACCCAAAGGATTCCAATGTCTCAGTGTCAGACACCATCAGACATCCCCAAATATCACGACTAAATGAATCCTATCAGATTGCTTCTATCCTGTTTGATGCTATGTCATGTTTTTTATCTCTTTTTGCTGCAAAACAGTGCAGGTTGAATGCACAGACAGCAGTTTTTCCCCAGGTCTGCTTGCCCTATTAACATTGCAAGGTTTAAAAAGCCAAAAAGAAAAAAATGTATATTTAGCTCTATCTATATATCAATTTATCCAAATACCCAGAGCACTGGTTTACCTACAGTGTTACAATCTATGGCAAAGGGGGCTTTTAAAAGCAGAATATGTGGATGCATTTGTCAATACTTCATTTTGTATAATGGGACAACTGACAAAACACTCTGTCTCTGTGGTTAATCGATCAGGGGCCACCACACATGTGCTGTATCAGCAGGGGAGAGCATGAAAACATAAATTACACAGATATCTCTGTTGGATTTTGATTCTAAATGGTTGGATAACATCAGGATAAAGGGGGATTAAACAAAGTGTTCAATTTGTAAATTAGTGGGTAGTGGAGCACAAAGTGTATGAAAGAGGGTGACGACCGAACCTGGCTCAAAGTTACTTGAGTGTTTCTCAGTTGATAAAGCACCAAGAATGCTGCTGACAAACACATCTCCATGTATTATATAAGTTAACAATGCTCAGGTGTCAAGTTCACATTACTACATCAAAGTGGTGGTCTAATGCATAATATACAAATTTCTTAATTCAACACTTTTTTTTTTTAGCTTTTAGGTCATTATATCTTAATTGATAATTGTTGTATTTTATAGCAAAGATTAATTTGACTTGCTGATAATGTTCAGTTCAATTCAATTTTATTATATATACTGTAGCATCAAATTCAGTTCATCCAGGGCACTTTATATTGTAAGGTAAAGACCATTCCATAATACAGTGAAAACCCCAACTACCAGACAACCCCCATTGAGCAAGCCATTGGTGACAGTAGGAAGTAAAAACTCCCTTTTAACAGAAAGAAATGAGGTAGAAAAGAAAAAAGACACATTGTGGAAGAGAACCAGACATTAATAATAACTAAAGATTAAATGCAGAGTAGTATATAAACACATGGGGAGTGAAAATAGGTGAATGAAGAGGAAACACTTATGTATCATGGGAGCTACAGCAGCTTAGAGCTATTGCAGAGGGGGAGGGTTCTGTGTCACCTGATCCAGCCCTGACTATAAGCTTTATCAAAAGGGAAAGTTTAATGAATCCAAACTGGAAACTTGTGCCAGAAAATACGGCTCTTGAATCTGAAGGCTCTGCCTCCCATTCTGCTTTTAAATAGAAACCACAAGTAAACCCAGCAAAAAAACTCTATTAGGGTGACACGGGACTATGAAGTCTTTAAGATGAGATTGGGCCTGATTACTCAAGACCTTAGAACTCCTCACAGTTAAAGCATGACAAAACTACAACAAACACAAAACATTTTGATTATTTAGGAAAGATACTGAAGACAAACAGTTACACAGAATAATATCATACAAATATGAAAATAATATGAACACTTTTACCATTTTATCAGTCTGCTTAAAGAAGGACTGAAAAGTTCAGACTATTATGAATATGTTAAATAAAAGAGTCCTTGTAGATGATAAAAACTTTACAATACACAAAAGTCCTTCATCATTACTAAACAACAACAAAAAGTTAACTTCATTCATGAAGAAGAATTGATTAAAACAAACTCAGCAGCTAAAACTAAACTGAAAAACCAAGAGTCAATTGCTAAGGTCTTATGACATTAAAAAAAGGACTTGATTACACAGACGCAATCTTCACTTTGAGCACCCTTTGAGGCTCCCTGATGATAACTGCCTTGAGAATGGCTGGTGTGACTCACACCAAGTGCGAGAATGATGTCCTGCATGAATATCCTTTAGCCCCAGTGGGAGTGTGCTGTACCACTGTTGGGATGTCTTTGAATGTCTTGGACCTAGAGGTCAGCATCTCATTTTACACGGACAAAAATCTATTACAAAACCTATCTCTCTCCACTAGCATTAAACCCACAGGGGAAGAGAGGCTTTTCTCTAATTGTTTTTCCTTGGCTGCAGTTCTGGCCTGGTTATGAGTGAACCCAGCCCACATTAAGGCTCTGATTGGTGATTGGGTCATTCAGGCCCATCATTTACACATTGCTATGTAGTGTGTGGTATTATTCATAGTGTTCTTTTTAAATTCTGGAAACAGTATGCTTTTGGCACTGAAACTGAAGTTTGCATTAATGAAACATTTTTAGTGTTACAACAAATAAAAGAACTTTAGCCTTCCACTATCAACTGCAGTTAAAACAAATATACAGAAATATGGATAAACAGTGTATCTGCCATTTTCACAAACATTTAACAACTAATGTTTTAGTTGAGTTAAATAGCAACTGTTGGTTGATACACTGCAATCTAAACAGAGGCTGTGAAAAACACATTTGCCATTGTGTCAGGAAGGACAAATTTTAATTTCATTCTCAGTTGCATTTTCATATAGCAAAGCATTGAAAAGCCATCAAGTCTGGGTCTAATATTATGTTATACAATCATTATCTAAATAAGATACAGGTTCTCTTACATTATATTAGAGGAAGAATGATTATAGTGAAATTATTATTGATCTATTATCTATTTTAATATTATTATTGTTAATACCCGATAAAAAAAACACTTTTTGTGAAGAATGGGGAAATCTCTTGACCTCTTCACTTGACTTGACTGAACATGACTGACAATCAGGAATATAAGGTTGGAACATTTTTAAAAGACCCTAAATAAGATGAGGAAATCTTTAGGTGCATCTTCTTTGAGCTTTTATTTACATAGATTTCTTTTTTTGTTGGAATTGCAACAGACCTCTGAACAAGAAAAAATAAATCGTATTGACATTACATGTTTTCCACAATATTTTAACTGTCATCATTTCCCTTTAAATAAATGCTACCTTTTCCTTTTCTTTTTTTTTACATTCTCAAATTGCCAACCATGTCTCTTCAATCATGCATAATATCCAGTGAAAAGAATCTGCATGAGTGTTCAGCAGGAAGACAATCACACAACATTATCTCCCACGCAGTAAATTGCACTATTCTCGAAATGCTATATTTTCTCAGTGCAAAGGGCACCTCACTCCGCTCATCATGAGAAATGTCCCAAAAGAATGGAAGCAAAGGAATAATCCTCGAAAATTTGTAAAGGATGAAAGGATTGGTTAAAAAAAACATGAATAAAAACCTCAAAGTGATCAAAGAATCATTTGGATCATTTGGAAAGTAAACACTGAAGGCCATGCAAAATAATATGTGACGTACCCACAAGTGCTGATAGGGCTTACGCTCTTTTCTCTCTTGCTGTCTCTCATTCTCTCTTTTGCTCTGTATGCATGCATCTCACAGGTTACCACCCAGCTGGGGACTCTGGAGCCATGGTGTTCAACATGTGTTGCAGAGCTCATTGACACACAGACATCTGCTATTCATCTCCTCCACTCACCTGTGTTTTTAAGGACGTGCTCCTCCACTCCACTTTTCCTAGATCTCTCAGCTGCATTCACAATAACATCAGGCTCAATTAACTACATGTTCCATTTAGCTTCCTTATGCTTACCCTATCCTCTTGTCTCTTTCTCCATTGTCTTCTTGCTTGTGGCTTTTTTGGAAATCCTTTATACTCGGATTACTAGTCAAACAGTTCTAGGCACATTATGAAACAAAAGGATCAAAAATGTTTTTATGTTTTCACCAACAGTTGTCCAGGACACAAAGGGCTTTTGTTTTCCTAGAATACATCTTTGAAATTTTCCCATGATCTCTCTGAGTAGCGATCATGGGAAAGTTCTTTTAGTGGGAAAAATTGTCCAACATACAAGGCTTAAAATGAGTTAACTAGCTTTATGGTAAATAAAATATTTCAATGAGAGTCAGTCTTAACCAACGTTTACCAAAAATAATCTGCTGAGTAATCTACTGAACCACTGGCAGATGTTCTATCAGGTGTGTGAATCTGAAATCATACTTGTTTCAGGTAAATAAACAAATATGCATATACTTATACTTAAGTATGCATATACTTACTGACCAATTTGTTAGGTACATATCTCTAGGGTTACAAAAAAGAGAAGATAGCCAGTGAGCAAAAAGGCCTTGCAAGAGGTCAGAGGAGAACAGTAAGGCTGCTGTGACCTGATAGGAACGCAACAGTAACTCAAATAACCACTCTATAAAACTATAACAGCGCCTCTGAATGCATAACATGTTAGACTTTGAAGCAGATAGGTTACAGAAGCAGAAGAGACTACACTGAGTGTCACTCCTGTCAGCTAAAAACAGGAAACTGAGGCTACAATTCACTCAGGCTCACCAAAATTGCACAATGGAAAATTGGAAAAATGTTGCCATGTCTGATTAGTCTTGATTTCTGCTGTAACGTTTGGATGATAGGGTCAGAATGCAGTGTAAACAACTTTAAATAGATCCATTCTGCTTTGTATCAACAGTTCAGGTTGCTGGTGGCGTAATGGTATGTAATGGTATACTTTGTTTGCACACTTTGGGCCCCTTAGTACCACCTAAGCATTTTTTAAATGCCACAGCCTACCCGAGTGCTGTTGCTGATGGTGTTCATCCCTTTATGACTGTAGTGTATCTATTTTCCAATGGTTGCTTAAAAGCAGGTTAATGCAATCAAGGCACAAAGCTTAAATAATCCCTGACTGGTTTCTTAACCATGAAAAGGAGTTTACTGTATTCAAATTGACCTTCACAGTCACCACATCTCATTTCAATAGAGACATTTGGGAATGTGTTGGAATGGGAGACTTGCATCATGGGTGTGCACACAAGAAATTTTTAGCAAATGTGCCATGTTATGATGTCAAAATGGACCAAAATCTCTGAGCAATATTTCCAGCACCCTGTTGGAAAAATGAACAAATTAAGGCTGAAGAAAGTCACCAGTGAGTTCTAACTTATTAGAACTACTAGTACTGGTTTGTAGTACTGCTGCATTTCTCAGTAATGGCACACATTGTTAAAATATTACTATTGATTGCTAAAGAGAATAAGGTTACCAGAAAATGATTGTTTTGAAGGACAATGTGCCCTTAGGCCCCTTTTTAAATGAGGTTGGTGTCTTTTTTGAAGGGATCAACAAAAAACTATGATCTAGAAAATGACCTGATTATTTTGAGGAAGCACAGTAAAACAGAGCCTGCTGCAGTTCACAACATAACTGAATTGTTTTTTTGGAAAATGAAGCACAAGCTAATACAGGAAGAAAATGTAGAAAACGTTAACAATAGCATAAAAATGATCATTTTTATGTATTTGAAGAAAGATCAAAGTTATCCACAATTGCTTGAATTCCAGGCAAGATTTTAGATTGTGTTGGGTTTATATATGGAGGTTATATAGTGAATATATCTATCTATCTATCTATCTATATATCTATATATATTAGAGTTGGATGTCTCGAGACCGGTCTTGGTCTCGAGACCACTTTTACGTGGTCTTGGTCTTGGTCTTGTCTTGGTCTCGACGGACTTTGGTCTTGGTCTTGGTCTTGGTCTCGGATCCCTCGGTCTTGTCTTGGTCTCGCTGTCTCGGTCTTGCTTTCTCAGATCGACATAGTGTTCGGGAGATTTGGAGTCAACCTTCGGCGGAGCGGGGGGATGGCTTACTGGGCTTAAGCCCGGGTCATTTTTTCAGAAGCCCGGGGTCTTTTGGAGTGTAATTTGTTTCATAGTTAGATGAACTGACTGACTGACAACTGTATAAAACAAAAACTACACACAATATTCTACTATACAATAGAAAGCACCTTGAGGCGACTGTTGTTGTGATTTGGCGCTATATAAATAAAATTGAATTGAATTGAATTGAAGCACATAGCGCACAGTCAAAAATTCACCCTAATTTTGGTATGATCCGAGCTCAGGCACTAGGAGACTGAGCACCGCAGTTACGCACGTGAGCGAGGGGGTAGAAGCTGCTGACTGGGAGTTTGC
>VUQG01012840.1:2549-15723 GCA_015106755.1 Etia nguti
GGGGGGCAGCGACCTGTAAAGCTCATCTTCTCTTCTTTATGAAATGTTTAGAATTTCGTCTCTAGCACAAATGCTAATGGAGTTATTGTCGTTTAAAGAGCACTTGAATGGAAAAAAAAAACAGGTCACTTTGTAATGCATTAAAAACAAGTGCATTTGACTTTTATTCTTTGCCCTGTTGAAACGCATTTTAATATACCTGACACCATTTTGAGAATAATTATTTTTTATGATTATTTTATTCATGTACCTATAGAACATATGTAGCATTAATTTCATTGTTTAATAACATTTTAGTAATAAATTTAGAGTGAATAAAGTTTTTGACCACACATTTATTTGGTTTTCCAATCAAATAAAAAACATAGTTTTGAATAGCTTTATATAGCATTATCATCACTTTGACCAGTATTGTCCTTGAAGGAGAGGTCAGAGGTCAAGAGGACATGATACTTCCAACCTTTATACAGCACTTTCTGTATGTTGACAACAGACACGGCACTGATAACTTAGAAACTATGATTGACCTTGAGGACTTTGATGGGTGTAAGCCAAATTTTAATGAATCGTGGCCTCGGTCTGCACGCCTACAAACGTTTATCAGAATGTATTCGAGCTGTCATGTTTACTGACAGAATGACACACACGCATGAACACACCAGCAGCTCTATCAAAAACATAACCTCCTTGGCAGTGGCAACTAGAATGGCTCGAATGGTCCCCATCAGGTTTACAAAGTCGGAACTGAACAAACAAAAAGACTTCTGTAATAGATAGACAAGACCAAAGATGTGTGGCCATAATGCACAGTGCCATGTTTGGGATATTAGTATATTACAGTATATCAGCAGAAACACCTCATTCCAACTGTCAAGCATGGTGGTGGAGGTGTGATGATCTGGGCTCATGTTGTGGCCACCGGACCTGGACACCTTGTAGTCCAACCATAAACTTCTTTGTACTGTAAAGTGAGCGAAATATGATTCCCTTTATCCCTCTTTATTGGTTAGCTGTATGTTTGTGGTTGTGTACATTATCTGATAGCCCATAAAGTGCCAACAATCTGTCAAATACACAACTGAGGTACAGCAACCAAAACAAACCTAAAGTGAGAGTGTGAGAGAGCTTTAGGTCTAGGATATGAGGTAGCATTTTATAATAATGGTACACTATTAAGCATTATTAATTAATTCAATTACTTTTCATATAACAAAAATCATGGCATGCTTCTGCTCATCCAGTCATTATGGATCAAGAAGTTCAAGGGAAATTAAAGGGAAGACAAAGAATCTAATGTCCGTGATCTGTCTAAAGAATGCTGGGTGCACCATGTCACTGTTGTGACAGTGACAATGTTAGGATCTGATTTTTCACATTTTGTGTGAGGTAACATGTTAACGCAGGATGGGAAGTAGATGCATTCCAGCTGTCACAATAGAACAGAACTGTCCATCTTGTTTGGGCAGACACGATGAATATATACTGTGAGATAAGTTCCATATTTTGTGAATGTTTCAAAAACAAGGAAAGGAGAATTCGACAGTAAGAAACATTTTTAACATCTGCAGGCACATTATTAGCTTGCATGCTTTGATCCATATAAACCTTGCTATTAGGAGCTTAAGTATGCTCTTTTCACTTCCCTATAGTCAGGATGACTGCAGCCAGCTGATTCCTAGCACCACATCCCTGAAAGGCTGTTTTGGCCACGTGCAGTTTGTGTAAACTTTGGTTAAAAAAAAAATAGAGTTCATTGAACTCTAGTAGCTCTCTGCTTTTGCCTGGAAGAAAGCCATGAAGTATGTAAACTTAGACTGGGTCTTGTGATTACTAACACAGCAGTACAGTACTGTCACTGTCCAAACATACCAAGTCTCCTTTACAGTGCCCTCCTCCTGCTGCTGTTCCTGTTCCTCAATAACAATGATCACAACACCATTACTGACTTTAGGCTGTACTTCAGACAGTTTGCTCTGGAAACCATGGAGAAGCCCTATAGATGGGTTAAATAACTTTTTTGTAATAATGAAAAAAAAGGGGGGGGGTTCAATTAAACACCTTACCAAATCCCATTTATCCATGAGAGAACAAAAGAAAGAACCTAGCAACTAAGGAGATTTAAACCCTAATGCCCGATTTGCACTGCTGCTGCGCTCTGCCTATACTCTTATTTTTCACAGCCACTCATGGTCTTCACATGTATATACATCCCAAGTTTTTCCACACAGTCTTGTGTTTTCACCATGTCACAATAGAGACCAATGCCTGGAAAGAAAATCAGCACCTCCAAGTCTGAGGCCATGGTCCTCAGCTGGAGAAGGTTGTAGTGGGCACTCTGGGTCAGGGACAAGATGGGAGGAAGAGCTCAGCCATTCGAGAGCTGAATATCCCACCAGGACGAGGCCCCGGGGCAGACCCAGGACACACTGGAGATATTATATCTCTCAGCTGACCTGAGAACGCATCAGTGTTCCTCTGGATAAGCTGGAGGAGATGGCTGGGCAGAGGGAGGTCCGGGCATGCTTGCTTAAGCTGCTACCCCCACGATCCAGCCCAAGATAAGCCAAACAAAATGCATGGATGGAGTTTTATTTTAGTTAGTTTATTTTAGTTTTCATTAAGACTGTTATTGTGATTTGGCACGATATAAATGAAAGTGCATTGAATTTAATAAAGTGAGTTATTCAGTTTGGGGGTTTCATGTAGCTTTAAAACATTTTGACCTTTGCTGGATCTCCGTACAGAAATCAGGCACACGTCTGAGACCACTTAACCAATAAGCTGCTTTCATCATCTGCCCATGCTTCAGTAACCACGCGGCCTTCAGGTGTGATGACTGTGTGTGCAGGTACTCACTCATTCTCGAGCAGGGTCATGCACACCACCTCCCTGACCCCCGGGTTGTTAGCCTTGTCGCACGAGCAGCCCTGCAGGCTCCAGGTGGCCACGCGCACCACGGGCTTCCCGTCCCGAAGCCCCAGCGGGCGCTCCACCTTCGGCCGCACAGAGACGATCTGGGTCGGGCCACCAGGTGGGAGGTCCAAGTCGTCGCTCCCGAGACTAAAGGAAGATGGGCTTGGGTGACACTTGGTGTTGCCGGGGAGCCCTGCGTTCGTGTTGGTGGAGGGTGCCCGGGAGCGCTCCACGAAAACTTGGAACCGGATTTTGTCGAGCAGCGAGCTATTGATGTGCTTCACCTTTACCAGGTCCTCGATGCTTTTAAACGGGCCGTGCTCCGCGCGATACGAAACCACGTTCTTTGCAATCTTTTCCGTGATACCTCGAATGCTCATGAGCTGCGCCGGGGTGGCGGTGTTGATGTTCATCCCGGTGTAGAACTGAGAGTCCAAGTCTTTGCGCAGTGACGACGGAGAATGTTGGGAAGAACTGGTCCTGCTAGAAACGCAGATTTCCAGTTTGATCACCTCCAGCTTGGTAGCCCCGACCCCGCTCACCAGCGCTAGGTCCTCCACCTTTTTAAAGCCACCGATACAGTCCCGGTACTGCACGATATTCCGCGCAACTGTGCGATTAACTCCCGGCAGAGTCATGAGCTCCTCCTCGGTGGCGGTGTTAATGTTCAGCCGCTCCTGATTCACCAGAATGTGGCTGAAGTTGCAGGCAGCGCTGAATTTGCGCTTGCCGCAGCTGAAATCAGTGGGGTCTTTGGGGATGGAGCGGTGGCAACCCAGACTCCCACCCATGGCTAGGATCGGTGCAGTGGACAGGCGGAGGCCCACGCCAGAGAGTACGTTCTGAAACACCGCGGTTACACGGCAGCATTCATTAAAGAGCCCTGCGCTCAGCCCTGGTTCATGCCGCACACAGCAGTCCTCAGAGTCACAAGCGGCAGATAAGAGCAGGCAAACTTTGCCCTCCGGTATTGCGCAGTGTGACCGCCCACGGGTCAGCCTCCACCTCACTCTCCTTCGGTCACATCAAATCGTTGCTGGAGAAGTCTGTCAATGCCCAGCTTCACACCGGCGCAGACCGGAATACTTGTCAGACTTCAAAATAAGAGCAAGCCATTAGCGACACCGGTTCAAATCAATCACCAGGTCCAAACTAATGACAAGTGAACACATAAATACACAGTGTAGGAATGACCTACAGATACATTAAAACTGTTTAATAATGATTTTCTTTCACATTTATCTTAAGATTACTTTAACAGTTTGTATTTACTCATCTTATACATCAAAGTAATCTGGTTGCCTATTGTTCATTTTTCATGTAATACTTTGGGTACCATATAAATTTATCGATTTTGTCTAATCAGGATTTGGCCCCATGAAACTAAATTATTTA
Organism: Etia nguti; assembly: GCA_015106755.1. Taxonomy (NCBI): domain Eukaryota; kingdom Metazoa; phylum Chordata; class Actinopteri; order Cichliformes; family Cichlidae; genus Etia; species Etia nguti. The sequence goes on from VUQG01012840.1 coordinate 6,858, forward strand.
CTTGTAGTATTACTTTTACACTCTATAACTTGTGTCAATCATTTATACAAAAAATAGGAATAACTCAACTATGTTATCATAACACTCATTACATTTAGAAATATTGTGTTGTAGTTTGAAGCCTGGAGGTTTTACCTGGCGTTTGGCGTTTATTTTGAAATGTCTGGTGTGTTGTTGTTAACAGTAGGGGGCGTGACTTTCTATATGATATCCAAATGTTTTCTGTCACTGAGGAAGAGGATCTGATAACCTACATGTAAATTGTTTTAAGGGCTGTAGCCAAACGTAGATTTGGTTTTATTTAGGATTAATAATTTATTTATCACCGTCGAGCTCCGCTTTTCTAAACACAGTACAGAAATGTTGCTTTTTCAGCTCAGTGCAGGAATTTTCCTGACTTGATAATTATATTATTTTCAAGTTATTCCATAGTAAAATGAATATTAAATGCTGTTTTGTACAAAAAGATTCTGAGGGGTGTAATATGAAGCAGGAAGTTTTCAAGATAGTTTATGTCACAAAATTCCTATTTTAACCTCCTGTGGTAAGTTATGCTGGATACATTCAAGCTTTTTGGTGTTTCAGCTGTTTGTCACATACCTCATCTCCAAAGTGCTCGACTCATTGTCTCCTCTGCTCTTTCTCTTGTCCTCCTTATAAAAACGATGTAACCTCCAAAATCTGACCAAATCACTAGTTTTTGATGTTATTGGTGAGACTGTTGCAATGCAACATATTAAGTATGTAGGACTTAATAATCATAATAATAATAATGGTAGGATTCTTACAAGCAATCGTAGTGTATGTTATGCTTGGCTAAAATCTTTATTATTCTAGTTAAGTTTTTATTTTGCCGCATGTATCCCCTCCAGCACTGCTCAACATAGAGATACCATCCTTGTACCAGATCAATTAGCTCAGTGGTGAAAGAACAGCTATTATATTTTCTGGCTACTTGTTAAACCATTTTTTAGTTAGTAAAAATATTCTCACTAAAATATCCCCCAAAGCTCTCTCCATTCAAGTGATTGCAATGGCTAGAATGGACTAGATCAGACTTTTTAACTAACAGAGTGGGAAAAGAAGATGAACATTTGTCTTCTTCCTAATTATTTTCAGTGTTTCTTCACTTTTCTACATCTGCAGCTTTCCATTTGCCTCATCCCCAGCACAGCGCAGTGCTCTTGTCAGGTCCCGGCGTCCTACTCAAACAGAGGAGCCATTATTAGGTGATGGAGATCTGCTGTGTTGGTCAGCCTCCGCTGACACCACACTCTGAACTTCCTTCTCCACCCCTCCCCTGCAGCTGAGGTGCAAACCACACCCCATCACAGAGAGGAATGCCACTTCAGTGCCCAATTTATTTCCATTATTTTTTCATCGATGACTTTTGGAAGCTCTTTTTTGTCTTGTTCCTAGTACTCACATTTTTTCCTTTTAATCCCTCTGATATGACATTTGGTTCTGATGTTATGAGCCACTGGAAGCAGCTGACAGTTGATGAGCTAACTTGATGAGCCCTAAATTATAGTTTGTTTCATAAATTTAAAAAAAGTTACAGTCGACAGGACAAAGCAGCGTACATTCATGATTAAATGGATACTACAACATAACACGGACAGTAAGAAGTAAAGGTTTTTGCGTTGTAGGCCTTCTATTAAAAACTAGTATGTGTCAACACTTCACATGCAGCATTACTGACTTGAGCACTTTAACATACGGCTGATGCTTCACATCAGAATCTTTATGATAAAAATTCCGCATTCTCCCGTTAAAGGATGCGTCTGGGATCAAGCTTCCTCTTCTTCCTTCCTTTTTTATAATTAGCATAAATTATTAATAGGGACCACAAAAAATTTTAAAGTATCATCAGAATCGGAATACTTTATTAATCCCTAAGTAAATTATGTGGGTTATAGTTGCTCCAAGACTAAACTATTTAAACAATACCATATGTTACAGATTTTACAAATTTAAGAAATAGCACTAATATATACAAATCACTCAATTATAAATATCAAGAATTAACAAAGGTGATTATAAATAAATATCAAGAATATTGACAAGAATATTACAGAGTAGAAAAGATCGTGCGCAAAATAGCATGTTTTTATACAAATGATTGCAGTAAAGGGAATTTAGATGTTTCAGTGTGCCTGAACTGAAAATATTTTGGAGTTTTCTATCAAATAAAGTGTATTGAAAACAAGATATTTATTCAAATGTATAAAAACCTCTTGTAAATAAGCTGATTCGAAATGCATTCAAAATCTGAACACAATTATAATATGGTGTTTGAAACTACATGGTGGTCGATCACAGAGTACTTTTGTCAAGCGTGACTGTACTTTTATGTTTGCCAACATCTGGGCTAGTCCTCTGTCCAAACTGACTTTATAGTAAGTTTATTGGGAAATGTCAGCTCCTGCCATGACCTCACGTCTGCCGAGCCACAGTAACACACAGACAGAAGACAGAGAGAGGTCATTAATAGATAGAATCTTTCCCTTGGATTATATATGAACAGTCAAATAAAATTAATCACAGTTGTTTCAATTATGATTTGCCAATGCCATGCGTGATGGACCGAGCAGTGAAGAAAACTCAGGCACAGGTTAAAGTTAAAAAAAAAAAAGATTTTTTTTATTTAACCCAAAAACATAGTTGGTTAAATCATACAAAAAAATCAAAATCTTGGGCCCATAAAAGAGGTCAAAGTAACAGAACTGTACTCAAAGTTGACAACCAACAATACTGACAACTCAAACAAACTGACCTACCTAACAAGACAAAGGGGAAACTTAAATAGTGGCTGATCAGCCCACAAAAACACAAAAAGGGGTAAAACACACAAAACCTAACTGAAACTAACATAACGAACCCCATTCCCCCCCATGATCCAGAGTTATGGAATGAGCCAATTTGGAGCTCTCCGTCTAGGCTTGCTCCGCCCCTTTTCCACCTCTTGGCTCCTCAATCAAAGGACTGGAGCAGCTGCAACTAAGGTAACTAAGACTACGTCCACACTAATCGTTTTCTCTCCGTTTGGGCCTCCCGTCCACACTGAGACGGCGTTTTCGCTCAAGGAAGGACATTTTCTCAAATAACGAGGATTTCATCATCTGCAGTTCATAATGCAGGTTAAATAAAAGAGGTGCTACATCAAAAACAAATCAGTAGGTCCAGAAATTATGGATACAGACTTTTTTCAGCTATGGAGGCAGAGGTACCTTTCAGGTGCTTTTTAGCATCCAGTTCAAAAACCTGGTGTAAAAGTATTTTTTCTGCTTAAACTTTTTTTTATTTATAATATGAAGTATTGGCACATATACATAAGTAATCCTTTGGAAATGAATTTTCAAACAAAGTATAGCCAACTAAAGTATCTCTCTATTCTGAGACCTATTGGAACTCAAATAGGTTTTAATCTGATTTAGCTTACTGAAAGCTCGCACCACCTACAACAGTAACAAATGAATCAAGTCTGTTGTCTCTAAACATCCAAACATCCACAATCCACAAAATATTCCGTTTTATTAACAAGGAATTAAAAAAACCAAAAGCAGGAGCCGCTGACTGACCTAACATGAACGAGCAAAGGTGCCACGCTCACGCAGGGAGGGATAGCTGAGAAATTAAGACATTTTCATAAACGTGCATACCACAAACGTCATGGTCACCTTTTCCCACAGACACAGACCGCACTGTTAAACCTGTGAAAACTGATTTAAGGAAAGATTCCCTCTGTTTTACCATCCAAATTAAACAGTTAATTTTGCTGTTTGGACAACAGTTTAAAAACAGATCGAAGCAAAACCAAAATACTTGTCACACATCATAAAACAGAATGAAAATAGCAATACTCAGTCTTTTGTTATCCATCGTCCTAAGTAAATGTATATATGAACCCAAAGACTTCTGCTTAAATAATATGTCCAAATTCAACACTGCAAGGCCATAATGACTTTTCACACATGATCATCAGAATTAAGAGTTTAATATTTAATGAAATAATTTTCAAGATGACATTGAGCTCAGGACCTCACTGTTGCCTTTAAACATTTAGATCCACAGATGTGGGGGACATAAAAAACCTTTTTGAATATAAAGGATGAATTTACATCTCAAACAAGTGCTTAACATTTAAATATCATCCGTACAACTGGGAGATTCATTTTAATCTAAAGTTGTTCTCATACCTGAAACATTCAGAAACACTACATCCCTCTGGGAACAAGGTCAGTGTCACAACAGCAAATAACCAAATGTGAATAGACTCTTGTCTAGGATAAAACTGCGAGCTTCCCTTTTCAAATAAAGCTTATAGTTAGGTTCAGGCTACCTTATACATTGCATAGTAGAGCTGCTGTAGGCTCAGGCTATTGGGAGACTCTGGGACACTGAGCACTTCTCCACCCTTTACCTCTTTTTCTCCCTATAGTGTCCACCATTGCATTTCTTTGTTTATCTTGTAGTTTGTCCTGTTTGTTGTCATACCCTCTTTGCTACTGTTTTCCACTCTCTTTCTTCTCACACCCTAACAATTTAAAGCACCTTGAGACAATCGTTGTCATGAACTGGAGCTAAATGGAATAAACCATTTCACATCATCACTAGAAGAATCTGGCAGCAATATTTTATATCTAGAAGAAGAGGATCAAAGGAATATTTACATGGCCTGTGTACAACATGGTTTGTGTCAACATTTCTTTTAGAGAAATGATGAGATTGTCTTCACCTGCTTAAGTCAAAGAGAAGACTGGCCAGTCATAGCTCAAAGCACTGCTAAGGCAGTGGTGTCATAGCAGTGTTTGTGCTTTGTACTGCACAAAAGAGTAAGTCCACAGAGTCCAGCTTTTGTTTGATCAAGTCAGTAAGAAAGACAAATTCAAGGCTACATATAGTCAATAAATCACTCAAATACTGTTCTCATTTGAAAACTGTCATGTGACTACACCTGGACAGAAAGATTGATACTCACTATTTTAGATCTGATCAGTAAATTGGCTTGTTTTAAAAGAAGTTTGTTTCCTCAATGAACTTGCATTCATTGCTGGGGTTTCCACTGGTTAGCAGTACACAGCAAATAAACCAGTACAAGCAGTTTTCTAGCAATACAATTACTGTGAAATAAGCTTTAGCTGACTGTCACAGTATGATTTGAACTGAGATACATCGGCAGAGGGCAGAAAGTGCATTTATACTCGAGGCAGGCTGAGGACCATCTAAATTATTCCTTTATGTTAAGTTCCCATGGAAGCTGCTCAAGAACTCCAGAACCCCCAGACAAGTCGTGATTTTTACTGGGAATGAGTTATATATATCAGTTATAACTAGTCCTGCATAATTTGCCATAGGAAACACCATTCAAACACCAGACAACCAGCTGGTTAGCTTCACGCTGTTCAAAGAGGCAGTGTAAAATTAATAGGGTGATATTTCATCTGGTCTCTACTTCTATTAGTAATTTATGTTTTGGTCAGCTCATTGACTTTTGCATCTGGGATAAACGATCTGATCTGGAAGTATGCTATAACTTTTCATGATTTTGCCCATACATTTGCAAGGATGAGGACCTGCTCAACTGACTTGTGCACTATTAAACTGAGGGAATGTGCAACACAGATGCTGTGCCTGACCTGTGGTGTCCTTGCACAGGCTGTCATGTTAGGTTCAGCATCAGTAGCCAAGCACTTCACCTTATCCTTGATCTCCCACTCTTCCATGATTTTATCCTCTGCCTGAGCTAAATAGTCATCTGTGTGACTCTGCGGAAAATGTTCCACAGTTAACAAGATGGTATTTAAGGTGTCCTCCTCTGTGATGTACTGGCATGTTACCACCATTAATAACTACATGATGTTACATCCTATTCCTTAGGTTCATGGCTACCTGTCTCATGGAATTGAGGGCACTCTCCTCTGTGCTTACTTATTTATGCACATCCAACTGTCCACTCAGGAATGAGGCTCTTATGTGGCTATAACAGGTGTGTGGTCCCAAAACCACACAAAGACACAATTATGCCATGTTTTCTGTGCACAGTCATCTGCCCAGCGTATTCTGCCAACTCTCACCAGCAGCTAACACGCCACACTTCTCCCCCCCCAATCCCAGGATGTTACTACATAAATAGGGGAGACATTATTTAACAGATGTTCCACACAGCTTCCTCTACCACTGCACCCTGAACAACTAGCCCCCTCTGTTCTCCCATAGCTGAGCCACAAACCACGCTCCATCTCAACTACGGCAATTTCATGTGTAAAATGTCATTAGAATCAGAATCAGAATACTTTATTGATCCCTAGGGGAAATTATGTTGGTTACAGTGCTCCAGTACAAACAGTAACAAAAACAGACATTACAAGAAGTGTCAGTTAGCAGGGCAAGCCGTGTTGAATTTAATATGGACCCAAGAGGCTGGCAGCTGAGATGGAGGTGAGTTTTATTGAGAAGGAGGTGATACAAACAGAAACGGCGAAGGCGTGGACGGAAACTAAGCAAAACCTAAACTGGAGAAAACTAACAAAACAAACCTGAAACCTTAAATGGAGACGCAGGGAGACTTGGGGAGATAACACAGACGATCCAGCAACGAGGACGAGATGACACACACTGAATCTATAAATAAACAAAAACACAGTCCAAAACTCAAAATCCCAGGAGCAGGAGGCCAAAACAAAACCAAAATAGTCCAGGAACCGGCCATATGACCCGAGAAACAGTCCAAAACTCCCACAGAAAATGTGGCTGGCCAGGTGACCAGGGGCAGAGACAAGTTCAAAGTTCAAGAGGTCGACCCGGAGGGTGACGGCACATTAGTTCACAAACAAGCTGATCTGGGGGCCGACCTGTGGGCTGACTGCGCACAAGTACATTTCTGAGAAGGTCAGGGGGCCGACCAGGAGGCCAGAAACAGAAACCAAGCAGTTCCGGAGGCCGGCCGCACGGAAGGCAGCGGCGGCGACGCAGGCGAAGGAGATCCAGAGGCCCCTCGGACCCTCCAGTGGAGACGAACACAAAGCAGGCACCAGGTCCTGTGGCCGACACGAAGGTGACTGACACTGCGCAGGGCATTGACTCTGCCCAGGCAGCGCTAACACGGTGCAGTTCTCAGGGGGCTTCTTAGCCTCCAGGGGTCCAGAGTCAGCTAAGGGCTGATACCCAGCCTCTGGGGAGGCCTGGAGGGAGTTATTATCTCAAAAGTAGCCAGTTTATGGGAAACACCACCGGTTAACGTAAAATTTTCTCCCTGCATGGAATGAATTGGCGAGAATGGTGGCTGAATGGGTGGCTGAATAGCAGGCTGAGCCTGCGGGGACACTGGAGACTGAGCCTGCGGGGACACTGGAGACTGAGCCTGCGGGGACACTGGAGACTGAGCCAGCGCTGCGGGCAGGGGACACTGGAGACTGAGCCAGCGGCTGCTGGGCAGGGGACACTGGAGACTGAGCCAGCGGCTGCTGGGCAGTGGACACTGGCGACTGAGCTGAGGGCAGCAGAGCAGCTGACTAAAGTAAAGACAGCTGAGCAGGAGACTGAACCGATGACTGGGCTACAGCCTGAGCTGGCGATAAGCAGTTCTTAGATTCTCAGTCATTAAATTAACGGTCCTAGATAGTATATCTCCGGGCTCGAAGGGAGCTGAGCAAAAACAGTCATTATTGTCATCTGCCGCACAAAACACAGTCCCACAGTCCAAAACAGAAAAATTGTCCTTTCTACTCACCACAGCTGGCCGCTCTGAAATCCCGGGGTCCGACTGTGGCGAGGGGCGTCGACGGCGTGGGCGTCGATGGCGTGAGCGCCGCTTCCCTTTTGAAGGCTGGACCGACGGGCTGGGGAGAACATCCTCCGTCGGGCCGAGCAGCGAAGCAGTAGTTGCTGGGTGAGTGGTAGTGTCCGGGGGGTGAAGGTGAACCTCGTTCAGAATAAAATCCTGTGCGAGCGGGTGAAGTGAGCTGAGCAGCCAGGGGAGGCCGGAAACTAATCGCTGTAGCCGGTTAGCTACAGCGTGGGGAAATTCTTTCCCCTCGTGCTCCAGCCAGAGGTTGATTAGCAGCTCCACGGAGTAGGTGACGTCACCCTGGAGCTCCTCGGATGGATTAAATGCCACGTATAGTGGCCAAGATGCTGGCAGCTGAGATGCAGGTGAGTTTTATTGAGAAGGAGGTGATACAAACAGAAACGGCGAAGGCGTGGACGGAAACTAAGCAAAACCTAAACTGGAGAAAACTAACAAAACAAACCTGAAACCTTAATTGGAGACCCAGGGAGATAACACAGGAACACGCAGGGAAATACACAGGGAGAGACCCAGGATCCTGACAAGAAGTGAGAAATAGCACAAAATATAAAATATATACATACATATAAGTCACTTACTAATAAATATCTGAATAAGAAAGAAGAGCATGTGCAAAAAGTGTGTAGCTATAGCAGTATACAGTGTGTTAGGTGGAGGAGTTGTACAGGGAGATGGCCACAGGCAGGAATGATTTCCTGTGCCGTTCAGTGGTGCGTTTTGGTAATCTCAGTCTCTCACTGAACGTGCTCCTGTGGCTAGCAAGCACGTCATGGAGTGGGTGGGAGGAATTATCCAACATTGTCTTTATCCTAGAGACAACATCAGCCTCTCCGACACCACCTTAAGAGAGTCCAGCTCCATCCACACAACATTACTGGCCTTGCGGATCAGTTTATCGAGTCTGTTAGCATCAGAAACCTTCAACCTGCCGCCCCAGCATGCAACAGCATAGAAGACGGCACTGGCCACAACAGACTCGTAGAAAATCCGGAGCATTGTCCGACAGATGTTGAAGGACCTCAGTCGCCTCAAAAAATAGAGGCGACTCTGGCCCTT
>VUQG01012841.1:3097-16939 GCA_015106755.1 Etia nguti
TCTTTTTCCTCTCCTTTTTTTTTTTTTTTCTTCTTCTTTGTTCCTTAGCTGACTTTGGCGTATCAGCCCAGATCACAGCAACTCTAGCAAAGAGGAAGTCATTCATTGGAACACCTTACTGGTAAGCTGTTTATATTTAACCAAAAGCTTCACTGACTTTGCATAGGGGTACACGGGTAGGACAATAAAAATAAGACCCAGCAGGACAGGGCAAGGCAAGCACCTCTCATACAGAAGCAATTCAGAGTGCTTTACTGAGGCAAATATGAGACAAATACATAAAAATTTTAAAAAATTAACAGAAAAATAGATTAAAATTATTAAAATAAAAATTAATGATTAAAATAAGGTAAAAAAATGACCTGAAAGACTTGCATTTCTGGAACCAAAAGCAAAAACTTGAGCCTTTTCAGCGTTGAGCTGAAGGAAGTTCTGGCTGATCCACTCATTGATTTGTTGGATACATTTACTCCTCTTGTTCTGGAATTGATGGTGGTTCAATACAATGTTTGCTGCTAATGGATCATCCTTTTACACACAGGGATTTGTCAACTAATGTGTTTCTCTCCTTTATTATATTAGCTGTTCTTTAGCGCAAAAGAACAAAAACCAGAAATAAATAGTACTTGTTAGCTATAGAGAAATCATAGAGCTGCATTTGGGGTTATGTTGGGAACTTTCTGTGCTACTGCTGGGAAATACTGTATGAAGTTCACATTCTATTCTTGTGTGTAGCTGTGTAACCCATTTTGATAATTGATCATTCTTCCCTCTTATATGCATCTTGTTTTCATACTGTCCTTCTGTCCTGTTTCCTTGTATAGGATGGCTCCTGAGGTAGCAGCAGTGGAGAGGAAAGGGGGTTACAACCAGTTGTGTGATATCTGGGCTGTGGGTATCACTGCGATAGAGCTGGCTGAACTACAGCCACCCATGTTCGACCTGCACCCAATGAGGTAGGAGTGTGTGCGGGCTGTGTTGATGCAATGATAGTAAAGAATGTTTATAATATTAATTTGAAGAGTTAATTCTTGCCATGCAGTGTAGTCATTGGAGCAGAGACTCTTTGAAATGTATGAATTAAATTTTCTTTGCATGTATTTAATAAAAGTCAGAACCACTGACAGACATTAATGTTATTAGCTATAGATAATTTTTGTGTGACAAGTCTAAAAGGTTTCTTTACAAAACGTTTCTGTATTTATTTCCTGGAGATGTTAATCTTTATTCTTTTGCTATTACGCTGGCTTTAGACATTTGGAGTAGATATCGTTTATCAAATTGGCTTTATTACTGAATGCTAGGAAAGCATCTCTTTCTACACTGGTAAAGGCGATTCTTCTCTGTTTTTGTTTTTCTTCTCTCCCAACAGGGCTCTGTTCTTAATGACAAAGAGTAATTTCCAGCCTCCTAAGTTGAAAGATAAAATCAAGTGGTAAGACACTGTCATGCTTTGGCATATTTTTTGGTCTTGCTCACATTTGCTCACATTTGATAGATGTTAACACCCAGCTGTTTAAATGACCAACTTTTATCATTTTATAGGGCTAAAACATTAAATCTTTTTCCTTTTTTCTCTGCATCACCCTCCCTGCTGAACTAATAGGACGAATAACTTCCACCATTTTGTCAAACTGGCTCTGACCAAGAACCCAAAAAAGAGGCCCACAGCTGAGAAACTGCTGCAGGTGAGGAAAGTTTAACTTTCAGACATTACAGTCCATCTTCAATCGTATTTACATGATGTAAAACAAACACAAAGGATGGGGCTTCCCTCTCAACTTTTATGTTAAGTTAGGAAGGTAGGCATACTGACAAAATTGCCCCACACTGTTTATAAATATGAACAGTGTTGGGCATTTCAGATTTTGCACATTTGGCAGATCTCCTTTTTGAGGCAGTCTCGTGGATAGCTTCCAGCTCTGCTGCTATTTTTTGGTTGCTTTGTGGAAATCTATTCGGGCCACCTGCATGTGTGCTCTGCAGGTTTGTCACGGACCTTAAACGTGCATATATAAACTACTGTGTCAAACTGACCCAGTATTCAGTTTGACACAAACGGCAGTTTTTAAGGTGCATGCCTGAGCGAGAGCAACCACACAGCACTATCACGCACTATGCAGCTTTTTGTGCAGATTTGTTGCCTGCAACTTGGCTGGTTTCCTCTAAGTGAAATTCAGGTTAAAGGGTTGCTGTTTTAACCCACTGTAGGACATCTGGCCAGTATCACAAAACACACACGTGCCAGCAGTGAAAAGGTTACTTGTAAAGCTACACTTTAATGTGTTGCATCACTGCCCATGAGCCATATTTTAAGGGGGAAATTGGGCAAATTTAAAACAGGATGTCCAAACAGGATGTGTGATTACACCTCAAGCAAGCAGCATTAGACTTCCAAAATAAGTCTGCTAAAAAATCTACTATTAAAAAATTATAACCTTGTAATGTCACCTGGATTGATTCCAACTCTTGTTTCTCTTCCAGCACCCTTTTGTTTCCCAGCCTCTCAGTAGGACGCTAGCGATTGAGCTGCTGGATAAAGCCAACAACCCCGACCACAGCACCTTCAACGACTTTGATGATGACGACCCTGAACCTGAGGTAACCTTTGACCTTCAGGATTTTCTCTTAAACCCAAAGTTTTGTCGGGCCGAGCATAAATGTGATTGTGTTTTACCAGATCATGCTTCTTTTCTTCCTCCTTAACTTCCTTCTGTCTCCTCATTTGTTCTTTCATTAAATTCCTTTGTCATTCACAGCTTTTTCTCTCCATGCTTACGCCCTCCTTTCTTTGTCACATGTGAGTCAGCTTTCTGCTGTCTGTCTTTCCCTTTCTTACTCATTCCTCTCTTTCCACTTCTTCTTTTGCTCCTCTCAGATTTATTTCTCATTTTATGTTTTTGGTTCACTTTTGTTTTTCTCTTCTTCTTTTTAGCACTTCTTTTATGTCTCCACATTTTATTTTCCTCTCCTGTCTTCTATTCCCCATCCCTGATCCTCTGAATCCTCAGTTTAAGTACAGGGGTCACTTTCTTCCCATAAGTCCCGGTGCTCGACGTGCACCCCGTTTTGCAGCCCGTAGGAAGGTACTACTGTGGCTGCAGTGTCTGCACTGATGTCATTCTAACACAAACTCTTCTGACAGTAGTTTTTTTTTTTTTTTCACCCTCACTGGGAGTAGGACTACAGAACTGAAAAAATAGAAAGTACATTTCCGATTCAGTTTCTGCTGGTGTTGCCGTGAAAGTCAACATTGGTATGTGAAACAGTCATTTGATGGATTACTATGGCAGTTTCATAGACCTTTCTGTTGACATTCAAATCAGCTGACTTTATACAATTGCATCACACAAAATTGCGTCATTATTCTTGGTATAAAATTTGTTTATAATATCTTAAGCAAATGTGTTAGAGTTTTACTGGAATGCTTTAAGTAATGAGATCGATTGACATAGAAAACAAATTCAACTTTGCTCCTAAACTTTAAAATTTTCCGAACACAGTTGAAGTTAATGATTTAAGCCACAACTGAGCAGTACTTGTGTGTGAACAAAATAGAAAGATAAGGGTTGGGTATAAGGAAATTCCAGTGATTTATTACTTACTGTGTTTTATGTCATCTCTGTGTAGTTGTGAACAAATAAAAGGCCATAACAGGATAAGGTCCACTGTATTTCTCCTAATAATTTGGGAAACGCTTGTATTACAGCAGCCAAAACATTAAGCACAGCCCATAAATGGCTCAACTTAAATAGAATAAATCAGTGGATCATTGAAATAGAATAAGATAAAACGTATATTTCATTAAGGTAAAAATGTCACAGATATAAGGATCCCAATTAAAAACAAAAAATAATTAAATAAAAAGCTTAAAAAAACAGCAATAGAATAGAAATGGCTTTGTAAATGTAGCAAATGATAAAGTTATAGTATTTATGACTGACATATAGTAACTATAGGCAGACAAAAGTAACCTTCCAACAACAACAACTGGCAACATCGGTGAGAATCTTTGGTATCCAAAGGGGATGCAGGAAATCAGGTCAGTTTTCACTGGCACCTCAAATTGACTCTACTTTGCTCTACTCAGTTTCAGTTGTTTTCCATTATAGTTTTATACCACTTTAATGTCTCCGATGTATCCAACACAAATACAACACAACCATGGTCTAGCTCCCTCTGGATTCTGTCGTTAGCACAAATACATCTGGACCTCGTCATTGGACCAGTGTTGGTTTGTGTGTAAGCCTATTTCCCTATTTGCCATGTCTAAAAAAATAAATAAATAAAAAAAGCGGTTTGATTCTTGCGCAGGAGTCACCCTCATGACTCATCCAGTGACGTTACTCCCTCGCCTATCAGTGACATCCAGTCTGTTGACGTCCCATTTTCAGCTCAACTTGGCTTGCTTGGAAACCCGGCCAAGTCGGCACTACCACCAAACAAAAAGTCCTAAAAGTCAAGTCGAGTGGTTGCTAGTGGAAAAAAGGCATAAGTAGCATCACTTAAGGATCTTTTCAATTCACTTCAGTTCTGTAGCACTTGGGATGATAAAGAAATGCCTAAATTCATAAAGATGGCTTCAAAAATATCACGTTGTCACATTCCCTAGAATTATGCTTTGAAGTGTTAAATTCATTCACAAACATATGGTAAAAAAAAACCCCTCCAACCTTTTAATGTTTCAAATAGTAGAAAAAAGAAAATGCAGTGTTGTGGAAGGCTAAAAGGCTGTAGGTTGCTAAAATGTTATAGTTATGGAAGCCATCTTCACCTGTCTTTAACCTTTCAGGTATTAATCATGGTTTGTGTCTTATGAGAATAAAAGCAAACAAAAATGTCTGTTGGAGGAGCCGAGTTCTAAACGTTGCTTTGATTGATGCATGGTCTTTTGTAGTCTTGGTTTGTCTTCCAGTACTTCATGAGCATGCACTGAGGTTGCCGTGTCATTAGATTTCTGTGGGATTGAGTTTAGATTTGAATTTAAATTAACAATAACTGTGGTTCAAAATAAGAATGACCAACTGTACTCATGAAATATTACATAACCAAGTACAGTTTTCCATTTCAGCAGTTAAACCCTGTTTTTCCGCTTCTATTAAGAATGTAGATCATCAGATGATGATGAGATACTGTGTGACAACCTCTCATGTTATCCTCTGTCATAAATCTCCCAATGTAAAGAGGACTTTACAGCTTACAGGTATCCAGTGTTTGAAACCAAAAGGGTGGTGAATGGTTTTCCTCTGACTGTGTTGCTGTTGTTTGTTTTGGTCGTGTTCTTGCAGTGTGTGTGGCTGTCTGTTTTTGCTGTGTCATCAAATCCCACCCACAGGAAATAGCAGTGGGATTATGTTTTTGTTCTTAAACCTATTGTGATCTTTCCAAATCTAGCGCAAACTACTACACCGAGTGTCCAATCTTTGAGCAGCATTTTCACTGTCTGCTTTTCTTTTTACTTCCTGATAGTCCCCGGTTCCTTATCGTATCCGCTCCACCAGCAGGAGCACCAGGGAAGGAAAAACACTGTCCGAGATGAAATGTGAGTTGCTACAAAAGGTCAATCTGAATAAATACAATGTCTTTAGTATCTTTTTTTCTCTGTCTCCAATAATCTTACTCTGTATATATCTCCCTACCTTATGATATTCCCTTTCTCCTATCCTCCCCTCTCTCTTATTTTGCCTCTCTCAGTCGACCAGGTGAAGTTTGATAGTCTTTTGGAAAAGGAGACCCAGCCTCATCATGAACCGGTGAGTTATCCGGTGTGACATTATGTTTGTATGCGTGCGAATGAGATGAGATTTGTGTGGTTGTTAATTAACCAGTACCAACATGGCTGTCCCTCACCTAATCACACATGGCACCTCCACCAATCAATGTTTTTCTCTGTCTGTGTTGAACCAATCCTAGTTAAATATTCTAAGGTTTAGGAATGGCATGTTTCGCTAATTATTATATAAAATCAGATTTACAGTAACCAGCAGGCTGACTTTCCAGGGTGTTTTAAGCTTAGAGTAGAGGTTAAGTGAATATATCGTAAAGAGAGTAGACCCTGGTGGATCTTGCGCTTGCTGGAGGGATTAGAAGTCCAATTTGACCTGGAATGTTTTGGGATTCACCAAATCCTGAAGGCTGTTGCTGAAAAGTGTTATTTTGCTAGCTTAAAATACACAACCCAGCTGGATAAACAGCTGTATGGATTCCTTTGAATGAAGTTGTAACTGTAGACCTCTTGTTACTGCTGTTTGACAAACACAGGCACGATTTGTCAGTAGTAGCTTTCTTTCACTACTGGTTGGACAGAACTCAGTAGAATAAAATTCGTGTTCTTGGCTTTCATTTGCATAAAATTTGTCATTTATCTTGGTCAGATTATGCTCAGTTTCGGTTAAAAAGTTAGCATAAAAAAATCTTTGGCTGATGCTATGATTTCTTTTTTTTTTTTTTTCCCAGTACATGTTGCTCCCTGACTTCCTTTCACCTTTTTGTCCTATCTTTGCACTTCTTCCACTGTCCCCACCCTCTTAAAGTTGTCTTTGATAGTTCACTAGAAAATCTAATCAAACCTTTATTTTGTCCTCTCCTTAGCCCCTCTATCTTTTGATCTATAAATTTAGATTAATGCTATCATATTAACATCATATGATCTGTAATTCATCATCTATCAGCAATCATTCATTTGTCCATTAAATTTCTACTCTCTTCTTGAAGGAAAATTTGTCTTGTAACCTGTGTAGATTTTAGCTTGTAGCTTGTTGCTCCAAGTTCTATCCAATGAGGACTGCCGTGCTGTTTTTTTTAGCATTCAAATTATAACATTTTGCTCAAAAGAGACTCTGTGCAAGTTCCGATATAGTTAAACAATTTTTTGCTATACTGGGCAAAAATCAAACAGACACATAGTAGCAGAAAGTACCCCTAAAACGCTGATCACAAGTTTACAGACACTCATCATGGACTTGAATACCATAGTAAACTCTGGCTTTTAACATGAACTGTTCTCTTTCCAGGATGGAATGATTGTACAGCATATGTCTTTAATAACTTTACAAAGCAAGATTTGAGTGAAGAAGTTTGAAATATTTTTGGATTTCTATAATCCACACAGGTTCTAAAGTATACATACACACCCACTAATATTTGGATAAATGTTCTTTAGCAAGTCAGACATTGACCAGACACTTTTGGTATCCATCAGCCGTCTTCTGGCGGAATATTTGACCATTTTTCTTGGCAAAATTGGAAGAAATTGTTTAAATTACACTTTGGAATAAGCACGGTTCAAAGAAAATGTTAATAGCCTAAACTTACCAGGACATCCATACCCATGATGAGTGGGAAATACATGTGTGGAAATACTACCCAGAATACAGCTGGCTATTTGTATATAGAAGGTTATGAAAAGTACCCTTATTATACCCTTATTCAGGTTCACATATATGCTGTTGTATTACAGTTTATTATTTTTCTCTCCATTTTAAACCTCCATCTATATGTTTTTAACTCACATCTGTCTCCTCCTCTCTTGAGATTATTATTCAAATATACCCTACCCCTTTCTTGCCAAGTCAAGGACCTATTAAAAAAACAAAAAAAGCCTTAAGCTACGTACACACTGGACGTGATTCATGGTGACTCATAGAAAGTGAATGACATTTGGTGACTTGAAGCAAATACAGGCAACTAAACTGTTGGTGGCTTCAAGTGGGGGGGGGGGACCCGAGATAAACTGTTCCCAACTTCCAGGCAAGCGACTGAAGAATACCCTTGATTGACATATGACCTCGGAGTAAACTACAGTGAGTAACTTAGACAACCGGAACCTGGAATGTCTAAAAGCAATGAGCCGACAGCTTGAAAGCGATGTGCGACGAGCGAATCGTTTCCAGTGTGGACACAGCTTTAACCCAAACTCATTTTTCACAAGTCATCCCTTCCCTCCATATCACCATTCCTACCTGTTCCCCACCATTAGTCCAGGACAGGTTAATGTATTAACTGAGGTCTCTCTCGCTCTGTCTTGCTGACCAGTGTGATTCTGAGCCCTATCTGGACTGTGTTGAGGAGCTCTACTATACAGCAAGATCTAATCTGGTAGTACACCTTTAGTCTCTCTTTGTTTCAGCCTCTCCATCTCTTAAGCTGTTGGCCCATTTATTTTCAGTCTGTCAATTTTTAACGTCATGCTTTTATAAAAAATTTATTTATTTTTTAAAATATCTTACTTTTACTCTCCATCTTGCTCATTCTTAAACTCTGAAGGATGAGTCCTTGTCCTACTTTTGTCCTTTTTCAGAGCTCTGAATCTCTCGGCTGCTCGATGTCCAACTTGTGTATTTGTTATTTCACATTGTTGATCCATCTCTTCTAGTCCACCCGTCTGTTACTGCCCATCTTTATCTTCTTTTTTCAGCTTCAGCTTTTGCCTCACGAACTGGTGTTGTAGTTGTCATGATGATTAGAGTCGTTAGTGGTGGTGGTGTTGTTGTTTTTCATATGTGCATAAAATACACATATTGGCACACAAGAGGTATAAACATAGGGAGGGACACTGCAGTGGAGAGGCATGTCACTCAACAAATGTCTAGTTGAGATGTATTGAAGAATTGTGACAGAAAGTGTAGCTTTCAGGGGGAAAAAGCATATTTTGGGGAAAGTCGGCTAACTTTTCTAGTATTTTCTCCTTTTAAAATCGGATTTAATGGACTTCTGTACATGCAGTTTTTATGTGTCAGTAACCACTGAATTAAAAGTTTGTTCTAAAGTGCTTCAAAATGACTGCCAAGATAGCTGCCAAGTAGTAAGACTTACTTCAAGAAAGGCTTTAATATAGAGGATTAGAGAAAGAGAGATATACATTAAAGAGATTTAATGTATATAAAAGGCAAGTCTGCTCACAGTAGCTTTTGCATCCAAATTTATTAACACATAAACTTTTAATGTGTGTTGTATGATACTCAATATTTTTTTTCATATTTCTAATGTTTCCACAGAATTTGCTTCTCTCTTTTGTAAAGTGTTGCTTATGTTTTCTAACCTCTTGTAGTTCAGAGCAGCCGGGCCTTGTTTTTTTTTTTTGCTTTGTTTTTTGTCTGTTAGTATGCGTGTTTCTTCGTAGTTTCTTTGTAGCATTGGTGTTTTGTGTCTGCTCATCTGGAGTGTGCATTTCCTCTTGCATGCTTTTGCTTTCAGGCGTAACATTCAAAAATATTTCTCTGACAAGATGCTGCATTCACATTGTGGTTTTTATGTAACAGATATCGAACCAGAATTTCATTAGTTCAGAAGCATTGTCATAGTGCTGAATTTATTGTCAGCCTGCAGAATCATAAAATCTGCACAACTGATTCTGTATTAGCCAGCACACATTCAAATGTGCTTTATGTCAACATAACACTTTTCTTACCTATATTGTCTAAAACGCTGGTTCCCAATCCACGGTTTGTGAGGCACTTAGGGGTCCACCAATGTATCTGATAACTGCTCAAAAGAGTTACTGGTGTACTTTACTGTACTAAACATACCTTGTGTTAGGGGTGTCACTAAAAATATGTATTGATTGTTTGATTGATTTAGAAAAAAAACTTAAAATATGTTAGTAATGACATATAATAATATTATAAATAAGTTTGTAGTTGCTCTTTGTGCATGCTTCTGTAAAGTTATGGCTTCAGACTCTTCAACCACTGTCATACATTTGTATTTTTTTGTTAATTTACCCAAGAAGTCAACACAAAAGAGCAAAGCTTTAGATAATTTTGACCAATAGAAGTACCGCTCTCTAGATATTGCAGTGAGACATATTTCTATCTTGTTACTATGAATTTTTTGACAGCAATAATGATGAATTGAGAAAATCCGATTTTGACATTATATGCCTCCTTCAGAGGCTATAAGTGAGTTTGGAAGATAAAGCCTTTTTGGTTTTTTGTTTAGTCATGTTCACAAATACAAAAATATGTTTATACAAAATACTGTAACTGCAGTCAACAGCTGCCTACAGTAGTAACAGAATGTTCAATCGAAAGGACAAGGAGCACATCACAACCACCGCACTACAGTATTTTACATTAGTGAAACCTATGTAATAATAGTTAATAAAAACGTATCTACTTTCCTGTATTTCTTGGATTGGATGGAGTTTGGGTTGCTTCATAACTGGTAACTTCAGTAACTGATGGCATGTTACATTTTCTGGCTTTCCCTCAACTTTTTTGTGAAATGGTGCATGTTTTCACCTGTTTGTGACCTAAAAGGAACTTGTGTCATCTGGAAAATAAGTCACTGACTCAACAACAAGTCAGTGCATGAGTCCATAACGCTAAATTTTAGGGTTTCACAAGCCCAAAAGACTGGGAACCGCTTTTGTGTTGATCTGTGAAGCCAGTACTAGCATAAATGAGCAGGATGAGTAGGATGATAATGTTTTTAACCTCCTTTTCATCATTGTTTAATGATGAAATTGAAATTACTTACTTGTTGTGCACCTAAATATTGGTCCTTTTCCTAAACGTGTCAATGGCCAGACTTTTTTTGTGGCTAATGCCCGATTATTAATATATGTAGTATTAGACCACAATGTGAGTTCAGTAAGTGTCAGCTCTGTATAACTATAAATACCCATATGCTCACCATATACATCTGTGAATGTCTGTGGTTATGAATTATACTTCAGGTGAAAGAGCTCCTTATTGTGGGTATGATTTCCGGCAGGCTGCTGTAACGGTCACCACAGCTGCTACAGTGGCAGCGTCTGCAGTAATTTGGCAACTGAAAAGGGCTTCAGTGATGGCCACAACTTTAAACGTGGTTTACTGCCTCAGTTGACCAAGATCTACAGTGCCTGTTAATATATTTATAAATGAACCATTTATGAAGTGTTATGTCACAGTTGTAATCTAATTTGTCTTGTAGGATTTGCAGCTGGAATACGGTCAAGATTCATCGCGTTTTTTGGGAGGAAACAAGTAAGTCTGGCTTGTTTCTTTTCTGTTTTTAAACATTTACCTCCCCCTGGGTTTTTTTCTTCTGTTATTTCATTGACAGTTGCAGGTATCCTTCATTTTATTTTATTTTTTTCTTTAAATTTTTTTTAAATGTCTAGATTGAGCAAGGATGTAGACAATAAGGAGACTCAGAATGTGAAGAGATTTTATGTTGTGCATTTCAAAGTCTGTTACCGGTCCCAACTTTATGACACTCTGAAAGCTCTGGGTCTGTGTGCAGCTTTCTGCTCACAAGCATGCATTGTAAGCAGAAAGCTGAGGTTCAGATAAGCACAGCAGAATGTCCTCTAGACTGGGAAGGACTAAGAAGATTTTATTCTTTTTTTTTTATTCTTTCTTTTTATTCTGTCATTTGTACTTTTCCCACTTGTCAAACAGGAGTCTTCTCAAATCAGTGGAGGAGGAGCTGCAGCAGAGGTGAGTTTACGCCGCTTTGGCGTCCACATTCGGTGTCTTGGATCTGCTGGTGCTCTAACCACGCCTACCCATGAGCCAGTCATTGTTTAACGGCAGGACTAATGAGGCCAATCACATGCAACTAATGCTATAGTAATTACTTCAGGCTGTCTCACAGCTCTCAGCGTTTTGGATTCTGCTGGGTTTTATTTCCTCTCGGGCTTGCTTCTTGCTTTGTTCTCATTAGGAAATGGCTGTGCTTCATAGAAGCTTCCTGCAGAGCATGGCTCTCACACACACATGCACGCACACACCAACAAACATGCACATTCTCATGTGTGCAGTCACACATATGGACATAGAGTTTTAGCCAAAGGTGCACTGGGTTTCATTTTCTATGGAGAAATTCCTCTTCACTGCTCAAAAGATAATGATTGCTATTTATGTGCTTTGCTACTTTCTGTAAGTCTAATATGAAAAATGTGTTTCGCTGAACTCTAGATTAGCTTGTACATTAATAGGCATCAGGTACAAAGTTGTCTTAAATATTTCCCTTAGATGTTAAATAGCAAATCTTAATAGCAAGTCTGCTGGATGGTTGCTTTGCTGCAGGAACTAGTTGGCATTATTGTCTCTAGGCTAAGACTTCTAAGGCTACAAAATGTTGTGGCTTTACTTCGAGCTGAAAACTTCCGGGTTTTATGTCTTTTTGTCTCCTTTAGTGAACGAAGGATGAGGTTTTTTACATGTATAGTCACGTTAAATAAATATGAAAAATAATCTAGTCCTTTTTAGATGTTTTAAATTGATGAACGGCAACACATGATGTATGATGTGTTATTATTTATTTAACAAAAACTAAGTCAAAAAACAGAGGAAATGCGTGAAACACTAAGTGCACCCCATATAGAGCCACCTTTACCAGTCTCTCAGATCATTGTAGCCACTGTTAAGTTCTGCAGGCATTGTTTCATATGATTATCTCAAGGTTCTACCACAGCATCTCAGTCAGGATTGGACTTTCACTGGGTCATTGCAACACCTTGATTCTGTCATTCTGTTGTATATTTGCTTCTGTGCTTGGGATCACTGTCCTGTTTTTTGACCTAATTGTGGCCAAGCTTTACCATATTTGACTCTAGAATCTTTTGGCATACCAATGAGTTCATGGTTGGCTCAATGACTGCAAGATGCCCAGGTCCTCTGGCTGCATAATAAGCCCAGGTCATCACTGGGCATGTAAGTTTTTATGCGTTGCGTTGATATCATGTGTTTCTTTGTTTAGTTTTTTTCTCTTCAAACGTGGAGCTGTGCGTTATGGCCAGATATCTACACTTTGGACCCATCTGTCCAAAGAAAATTGGTTGAGAAGTCTTGTGGTTTGTTCAGATGCAAATTTGCAAACCTAACTGTGTGGCCATGTTTTTGTTTTGGAGGTTTTTTGCCAGGAGAAAGAAGAGGTTTTCTCCTGGTAACATTTTCAAACAAGCAACAATTGAGCAGTCTTTTCCTGATTGTAGTGTCAGTTACTTCTAATGTTTAACATGCAGACTGAGTGCTGTAGAGCCTGAGGTGAAGCTCTTGGGGTTTCTTGCAGTTTCTCTGAGCCTTGCATGATCTGAGCTTTGGGTGAACCTGCTGGGGCATCCACTCCTGGGACGATTAGCAAGCTTTTAAACGTTCACTTTTATGAAGGTGCTCACACTTGCTTATCATCATATAGTCAAGTGCATTTGATTAGTAGCACCTGGCTGCTACATACACTCTGTTAATTGTTGTGGAAGCAGTAACGGAGTACTTAGACTTTCACATACTGCTTCGGTATTTTGGCTTATTTTGTGTTAAAATTATGACATGGTATAATATGTCATGTGTTGTTGATCATCAGAGGTTATATTTACCCATTTTTAAGACATGCTATGGGCCAAATTATTTTTATTATCTCCTGATATGTAAAACATTAGGATTGATAGAGTTTCAAAGAAAGGCCGGGTTTCTCTGTCCTTGGGACAATGAAAGAACTTTTACCAGTATTTGAGAATTTGTTTAATATGATTTAAAAGGTTAAGCTTACTGTTGACATGTGTAGATCTTTAAGGACTTAATGGTTCAAACAGGACCGCTGGGTTTGGAAGTGTCTGGTTGTGGAAGTAATTAGCCCTCAGACCGTTTCTCTTGGTTGTTCGGATAAGTCATTTGCTGATTTTTGTGGATCACAGTAAAAGTTGGGTCAAGCTTTTATTTGAACCTATTCAGTCCTTTCAGATCTGCACAGGGTCAGGAGTTCAGAAGTAGTTTGTGAACCAAGCTTCACTCAGCTTTCCCTCCCCTTCCCCCTTCTTCCTCTGTCCTCTTCTGCCTCCTCCTTCTGTTGTCATCCCCTATCTCCTTTGCTTGCTCCCTTTCTCCCCTGATCACTCCTCCTTATGCCCCCCCC
>VUQG01012841.1:16959-28446 GCA_015106755.1 Etia nguti
TTGTCCTTTCTTTCCCCGCCCCCCTCCTGTCTTCACCTCCTCTCCCAGGGGCCATGTGGCACACTTAGGGGATGATGAGGATGAGGATGATGATGGTGCAGATGATGATGAAACTCACACTCAGTAAGTTCCCTCTCAGTCTTAGAACTGGAAGCCTCTCCAAATCCTTCTTTTCCCATCTTTCCCTCACTTGTTTCAGAGGAAAGACTGAGAAGGAAGACAAGGAGTTAAGGCTTCCTACCTTTACCAGTTTCATCCACACATCTTTATGGAGCACACCCCACCATCACGCCACATACGCCACCTGTTTGTGTGTGTGTGCCTGCTGCCTTTGTGTTTTCCATGCTTTCTTAAAGCTACTAACAGTAACCCTAACCCTAAATGTTCAACAAAAGGCTATTGATATTTCCTCATGTATTCCTTCAGTAGTAGAAATGTAATAAATGGAGAAGTGTAGCTGTCACGCAAACAGCACGCCATTAAAGAATACTTTATAGCTGAAGATTTCACATGTCCTCTATGGATCGTTAAGCCGGAGTTCAGTTTCATTCTTTAGATAACTGATGCTCATGACCTTGTCCTCTTGTTTGCTGTTGTCTTGTTTTGTTCTTCACTGGCTTCGCCGTGTGTGTGTGTGTGTGTGTGTGTGTGTGTGTGTGTGTGTGTGTGTGTGTGTGTGTGTGTGTACTCACACTGCCTTCTGTCTTATCTTGCCTCAATAAAACTGGAGATCTGGCATCCAGCCTCTCCCCTCAGTGTAAAAGCCAAATGTCTGCGGCAGGCCAGAGTCTTTTTTTCTTTTTCTTTTTTCTAGACAGATATTTTCCACCACAGTCAGAGAGGCCTTTTGTGCTTTATATTATAGGATTTTTTCCTTCAAGTCACATCCACAACACACAGCGCTGTGATTGCACAAATGAAAATAACCTGAATTCCTAAAGTGGCTGCAACCCGTTGTGCTGTAGCAGTTTCTAGCTTTTGTAGTTAATGTTGTGTTGCTGGGGGGGTCTTTTTTTCTGGCAAGGGTTTTTTTTTTTTAAGGTGTTTAAGAACAATAGAAAAAAATCTTCCAGCCAAACAAAAAAGCACATTTCCTCCAGACAAAGGGACAAAATATTTAGCCCCTCAGACTCTATATAAACATCCAAAAAGGACTTCCAGTTTTATACAAATCTATGGAAAAATAACACTTTTGACTCCTTTGCTTTGAGACATTAGGCAACATTTCGCTGGAGACTTAATGAAGCTTTATTGAGTTTTATTGATTAAGTATGATGTTAATTTATAAGTATTTTAGTGTGACAAAGAATGATAAATTTGGGTATGCTTGTGATTGACAAGTCTGTGTCCATTGGTTTCTCAGTCTCAAGTCCAGTTTAAGAACACAAACTGATGCTGATGACAAAAACACTCAGCTTAAGTCTTCACATCCGGACTTGACGACCAACGGATGGTCCCCAAATCAACCTAGTTACTGAAAAAAAATTACAGTTGGGAGCATTTGGATTACATAGACACTAAATTTCGAAAATGTTTAGTGTAGGTATCAAAAATTCAAATAGATTTTGTTTCTCTTCAAGCATCTTAAAATAATTTCAGTTGCACAGAAATTCCCTTTTGCACATCAGCATTTTAAAATTTTAAAGTTATAATCTCACCTTTGTTGGGGGTTTTTTGGCCATAATCTGATTACATAATCCTTATCACCAGCCTTGGGTTTAGCATCAGTAGATGTAAAGAGTGCTGTGATACAAATCTTCCTGCTTTCTTTAGAGATGCTTTTGTACTTACTGCACCCATGCGTGGCTTACCACCTTTATAAGAACCCTTAAATGGATGTTTAAACTATGTCAGTCACAGATTAGTTTTGTACTGATAAAGTTTACACTTTAAGCTTCTTTAAGGGGGGTAATCTTTCTCTGTGCCTCCCACTCAGCTTAATCACTGCAACTTCTTTTCTTGGTATCCCCCTCTTCATTTTCACTGTGATTGGCTCCCAGCCTCTCTCCATTTTGATTTGTGTGCCGTGATTGGTTCTTGTCCATCACTTAACTACGACATTTATAAAACGTCATGGATAAAGTCTCTAAATATTGTGCTGGTAGGAAGGCATAATTGCAATTACTCTTCTTTTTCTTTTCTTTTTTTAAAGTTTTTAAGAGGTGCTTTAAATGAGAGCAAGACTCAAACTCTAATTTATTTACAATAAACATAAATTTTAATTTTAAAAGTAATACTTTTACTAAAATATTATTAAAAGTTTGTCAGTATCAGTGCTATCTATTCAGAGGCTTTACACATGCTGACCCTTCTTTGTTTTACCGTTGTCTAAGGTTCTGTCTCACTTCATATTTCGTGGTTAACCTTTAATGACAGTTCTGTTATATCAGTTTCTGTGTAAGTGGCATTGGGCTGTGGTTATACCTGTTATTTGAGCCTTTGCTTTCACATTCAGTGAGTCCGCAAAATATTACATCTCATCTGGTCTGGGTTCACAAAAGTGTCAGCATATTTTGTCGATTATTTTTAAAACAAATCCGTCAATTTTATTTTCTATTTCCATTTATATAAGTAAAATGGTTGGGTTTGTAATTATGCATTAAATGTAATAACTTAGCTTATAAATAGCTTAAAAACGGCAAGTTAAACTACTTATTGTTTCCCATATAATTCCTGGTTGTAAGAAACAGCATCTGTCTTGAGTATCTTGTCTCAGATTTCCCCCTCTTATTCTTCAGTAAATCAAGCACCATCATGAGGCCAAAGGTCCCACCCCCACTTCCTCCTAAGGTAGGAAAAACTGTGTTTGTAGCTAACAGAAGTTTTGAAGTAGTAGGAATTTCAGTATTCAGAATATGAAAAAAGTAACTGATTTCTTGTACAATCTTTTTTTTCTTTCCTTCTTAAGCCCAAATCCATCTCCTCATCCCATCATCAGACGCAACAACAAAAACACGACGACAGCCACTCACACAGTGAAGATGACGGTGGAGGGGGAGGGACCATCAAGCGCTGCCCAGTGCCAGAGACGCCGAGCCCCGCCAAGCCCGCCTCCAACGTCCCCCCGCGTCCCCCGCCCCCGAAGCTGCCACCCCACCGCCGCAGTAGCCTAGGTAACGAGAGTCCGAAGCTCAAAGACGTCGAAAACTCTGCCACAGAGGATGATGGGAGCTTTAGGCATTTCTGGGAGTGGCTCCACACACCTCACACAGAGGAGGAGCTGGAGGAGGCGTGGGAGGTTCTCAAGGAGGTGAAAGAGGAGCAGGAAAAACAGGAGGAAAAGAAAGAGAGTAAGAGCAGCTGATTTGGTAGCTGGGTAGTGTCCGCAGACCCTGTCGTCCCCTGCGATTGGTTGTGTGGTCTTCCATTAGTCTTTCCTTGTAGTCTGATTTATTTGTTCCATGATTCCATTAACAGTAATGCTTTTTTTTAAAGTTTTTATTTGCTGTTTCTTCCGTTCATCAGCTCACGCTCAACATGATTGTTTGTCTCTAAATTCATTTTTGTGAAGGCTGATTGGTTCATCCAATCCAGTGATCCAAACAATCAAATGCTGCTATACCACTCCCCCTCGCTTCTTAGGACAAAGAAGGAAGAGGAGAAAACATAGTCCTGGCTGACTGGTCCAGTTTTGATTCTTAAACAATATATTCTGTGCATTGTCAGCTCTCACTTTCTAAAAAACGGCCTATTAGGGTCAGTGGAGGTTAAAGGTTTTCATGAAAATGAGCTTGTTGCTTGTTGGAAAGAAGTGTTGTTTGGTTTTCAGTAATGTTTCACATGAGGCACGCATTTTTTTTGCGTTTACGTTTCCAGCTTTAATCTCAAAGTAGTTTCTTAACTCTCCGAATATTAAGCCCTCCTCCAAGCCCCCCCCTTTTTTGGCCTTTAGTGACCCTAATATGCCGTTGTAGACTTTCTGACAATTAAGTGGTTTATTTAGTTAAATTTGCTGTTTTATGTTTCCTTTTGTTAGTTTACAAGTGCAAAGTTTAAATTCTAACTAAACTTATTAAACCGGAACAGGAATGCCACATTTTATAAAAGAAAGTTTGTAAGCCCATCTTTAGGCAAGCGACTAAATCTCCATTCCGGCGTGACTTTTATATGTTTGCATTGTTGTTGAGCATCTCAGGTATCTCAGTCATGCTCGTATTTTTTTTTTTTAATTTTTATTATTATTGTGTTACTCTGACTTGGAAGAGGATATTTACTGCTACCTATGACCTAATCTCAGGACCGAATTATCAACAGGGATATGCTTCTTTGGATATTATTTTTGCCCTTTTAATTTTGCACAGAGAATGTAGATCCTGAATATTTTTTTAAAATGTTTATTTCTCTAATTTTTTGATTGTGCTTTGGAAGCTTTTACAGTAAGGAGTTAGATTTAATAAACAGTAAATGGTAGAAGAGATATTATCTGTGGTGTCTTGGAAATAATAACAGTTCACTAGATTGAAAACATAGTGTAGAATTACACAGTCATGCTGGAATGATCCCAGAAGCCTGCTGTAGGCATGCTCAGGTGAAAGTTGAACTGCCTTTGATGATATGGTTATGGTTATGGTTCTAATCACGACAAGAAGCAACATTTCGTGCGTAGCTCAAGTGTTTTTGCCGTTTTTACTACCTGTCATTCGCTGGTTACTCGCTGGGGTAATAAAGGATAGAAATTGATCAATAATTGACCGCAGTTTGTGGTGCATTCACACTCCCCCTCGGTCATGACCATATTTGATCCTCTGTTTTCTTCCTGCTGGCCTGCTCCTTCCCTCCTCCCCCCTCTCTCTCTGCTCCCAATAGCTTGTTTTTGTTTACTCTTTAATATTAACACTCCTCTCTGTCTTCAGTCTTATAAATTAAATCGTTCTCATTGAACCCAGTGTTTTTGTAGATGCGTCATGTTTATTTTGGCTCTCTTTGTTTTCAAAGCTGCACATACGCACACACAGTCTCTCTGTCTCTTACCCGCTCTCTCTGTTTCCTGTGTCACTCAAACACACTAAGTTGTGTCTGTTGCTGTCGTTGTTGTTGTTCTTGTTGTTGTAGGTAATGGGCTGAACTCTCCCCACAATGGCGAGAGGGCCAGCCCAGCAGAGAGGCAGTCCACCATGCCACCTAGTGTCCCCATACGGAAAGACAAGAAGGATGTTCCGGTAAGCATGCAGGAGTGGCTCAAGGACCCACAGAGGTCTTGAGGATGCAGAGTGCTGCCATTGTTAAAATGATTAATAATCTGCATAACGCGACTAATAGCTTAGTGAGTTAATTCAGCTACAATTCTTTTATTTACAGCATGTTTTAAGTGCACTTTAGACTATCTGGGAATACATTTTATATATATAAGTTGTTACGCTTGTATATATCATCCAGTCATTGTAATATTGATGTTTTTAATGTGTGTTTTTGTTTATCTCTTCCTTAGAAGCCAATCAGTAATGGTCTCCCCCCAACACCCAAAGTCCATGTAAGTATTAGTCTTTTTTGCTTTTTTTGTTAATGAGTTAATGGGATTAGTGTTGTAAAGACTTCTTGGCATTGCAGGAGCTTAATATTCAGATCTTTTTGTTCCTATACAAAAGCGTTTTTTATGTCCAAAACATTCAATTAAATTAATTTACTCGTTTGGAAAACAAATACACAAGCAATGTAAAATATAACTTTTTAGTGTGGAGTGTCTCACTAAAGGCATTTAAACAACAGGGTCTCCGAATCCTTTAAATTAAAAAAAGAAAATCTTGAACTTCTTTCTTCTTCTCCCGTTTCCAGATGGGTGCATGTTTCTCCAAGGTGTTCAACGGCTGTCCCCTCAAGATCCACTGTGCCACTTCGTGGATCAACCCTGACACCAGAGGTAACCAATAGGAAAACCGTATTAAAGTTTATTTTACAGCTGTTGTCTAATACGTACTGCCACTTTTCACTAAGCGTGGATAAAATGCTCTTTTGTGCGTTTCAGACCAGTATTTGATATTCGGAGCAGAAGAGGGAATCTACACACTAAACCTCAATGAGCTACATGAGACAACGATGGAACAGGTTAGACTGGAAATCAGATAATTTAACATAACATACTTTCTGAAAACAGCGTTATATTAGTTGTAATGTTTACTCATACATGTGAGACAGTCCAGTGTTGGATTAGTAAATATAAAACTGGTCTTTGGTCTTTGAATCCGATTTTTTTAAATGGTCTTGCACACTGAGATCCTCAGCTTACTTTGTGTCCACCTGCAGCTCTTCCCTCGGCGGTGTACCTGGTTATATGTCATGAACAACTGTCTTCTTTCCATATCTGGTGAGTTATCGCACATCGTTTTGATTGAAGTCTGTGGCAGTTAACTGCCCTTTTTACTTTCACCCATTTGTCTCTGGCATTGTTCTTGGATTGGATCATCGACGCATGATTTTTGAAACAATTTGTTTTATTTCTTAAAATATGCTTTTATAGCTTGTATCATAGGTCACTACTATTATTTCCTTTTAACTGTTTCTTCTATATCCTCTTTCATCGCAGGAAAAGCCTCTCAGCTGTACTCTCATAGTCTAAGTGGTCTGTTTGAACAGGCCAGACAGTTACAGAAGTTACCAGTAGCCATTCCCACACACAAGCTGCCTGATAGGATAATTCCCAGGTAACTGTGCAACTAGAAAGTCTAAGCTGTGAATTTATGGCCTCTGTTTCCTTGTAGCTTTTTTCCCCCTACATAATTAAATGTCACTCCTGCTTATTTTAACTAATTTAAATAAGTTTTCAATAAAACCAGAAGTTTGTGCCAGTTCAGCTCTATATTTGGATCATTTTTCTTTATCTATCTGGTTATAGGAAGTTTGCTGTGTCCAATAAGATTCCGGAGACTAAAGGGTGCCAAAAGTGCTGCGTAGGTGAGTTTCTGTAAATGCTGATTTTATATTTTCTTTTGTCGAACACCGGCCCGTTTTTGGTTTTGTTATCTTGTGATGTCCCGTGTAGTGTTTGCGCAGAACAAAAAATGGCACTGAATTATAATTTTTGTGCAAAGAGGAAAAATTCAAATGTATTCATGGCCGGTGTTGTTTTTGTGCAGTTCGTAACCCATACACAGGTCATAAGTACCTGTGTGGAGCCTTCCAGTCAAGTGTCATGCTGTTGGAGTGGGTGGAGTCAATGCAGAAGTTCATGCTCATCAAGGTCAGTTTTGAATCTCTCCAAAAATCAAGATAATGTTCAGGCCACAAGTTCTGCAATCCTGGCTGATCAGCTCATATTACTGCCAGTCAGTCAGCAAATGGCTCAGCTGATGCTCTTACACATCCAGTTTGCCAGCCTCATACAGAGAGTGCTATAAGTGGTTTAGCCAAACTGTAGTTGCTGTAGTGCGCTCCAAGTAGTTCTTCCTACTCCGAAATCTAATAAAAATGTCTAATAAACCTGCCTTTTCAGGAGATTTTAAAGCAGATGAATTTGGAGGATTTTGCAGTCAAACGATTATCTGATTATATCTATAACACAACACATCACTTTCTAAACTTTTTTTTTTCCTTTTCTATGTAACAGACTATTGACTTCCCACTGCCATGTCCGTTGGAGGTCTTTGAAATGTTGGTGGTCCCTGAACAGACCTACCCTCTCATCTGTGTCGCGGTCAGTAAAGGAACTGAACTCAACCAGGTGGTCCGATTTGGCACAGTCAATCCCAACTCTACCTCCTCCTGGTTCACAGAAGCAGGTGAGAACACCGCCTGGCTCTGTCAAGTTAAACCAATAACAGTTTTCTTTGGTGGGAACAGCACAGGAGCCAGAGTGATCCTCTGCCTTTTTCTCCTCCTCTGCAGAAACCCCACAGACATGTGTGATCCATGTCACTCAGCTAGAGAGAGACACGATCCTAGTCTGCCTCGACAGTGAGTCACTAATAGATTTTTACTCATCTTACCCATTTACACTGTGTAGTTGGATCTTTTCAGGTTCAGATTTAGAAGTTATTAACACTCTTATCAACAGTTTATTTTATTAGTTTTACTAAGCTGTTTCCTCTCTCTTTTTTTGTAATTCCTACTACAGGGTGTATAAAGATAGTGAATCTCCAGGGTCGGTTGAAATCCAGCAGGAAGTTGTCAGCTGAGCTCACCTTCAACTTCCAGATTGAAAACATCGGTAAACAGAAAGACTAATCTTGAGCATTGTTTACATCATAATAAACACTCCTCATAAAAAAAACACACAACACGAGCAGACGTTAAATCTCAAACCCAAAAAGGTCCTATAGTGAAAAAATGGTTGCCTGCTACAAATAAAGAAATTGACATGGATACCTTCTAGTGAGTTTGTTACTGTTAATCTGTAAGCAAACATTAATCCATATTGTTTTTTGGTTTTTTTTATCCAGTTTGCCTCCAAGACAGTGTATTGGCCTTCTGGAGACATGGCATGCAGGGACGGAGTTTCAAGACTAATGAGGTGAGATTCATACTGAGCACGTTTAAGAGTAAAACACACTCTTCAGGTGGCCTCTGTGCACTGTAATAATGTTTAGTCTGCAGCATCAGGGGGTCCTTTTTTTTTAGTCTTACTTTATTATGATTTTGGTCCTTGCTGTGGGGGGTCAATATAGCCTCAAAAATCACATCACAGTAATTCAAGGGAAGTGTAACACAGTGTAACAGTTTCCATTTCTATCCAGTATTTATTTGGCCTTATGGACAGTATCACAATTACACATTCTTACATGGTTGCAAACCAGGATGAAGTGCACACACAGTCTGTCAGCTTCGCTCTGACTATCCACCTGTTAAGCAATGACGCATCAACCGTGCTTCCGGGTCCAAGCTCCTACTGCGTTCACTCAGGCTGTCGCCACTTTAACCTGTTGTAATGTTTTGTGTCTATTTTATGTAAGTCTCTAAGAATATAATCAGTGGTCATTGTCGGCCTCTATGGGTTTTTATTAGCACTATTCATGTGCAACATGAAAATAATGTCTTTAAGATCAGTTTTTGAAATCTTAATCCTTTATATTAAATCATTAGTGAGTATTTATGAAGCAAAAATCTGACATCTCAGTCAGATCATCAGTATTTTACAGTACCATTTAGCACTTCTTCTGCTTTCTTTCATCAGATCACTCAGGAGATCTCAGACAGCACACGCATTTTCAGACTACTGGGATCAGACAGGTGAGAAACACTTACCTGTCAGCATTTCCTTACAGTTTCATACCTGTCACACACACACACGGACACACATTTAGTTAACACTCTCTTTAATGTCTCACCACTAAAGACATGATGACTGTAGAGAGCAAGAGGCTGAGGAAAAAGGCCTCAAACTTCCCAGGTACACTCACGGGTCTCTGGCCACAGACGGCCTAAAACTTCTGCCTCTTTCTATCGGAACTTTCAAGTCTTGCTTGATGCCAGATGATGCTGATCAGGAAATTCAGAGAGAGAAAATATGGGAACATTTTTTGGTTAAATGATGAGGAAAGAGACACCAAAATTATATCTGGTCTGACTCCTTCCTGCTTCAACTGTCAGGTGCTATAGGTTCTTTCAGTTTGATGCTGGGTTGGTAGACCCTCGACAAAATGCCAAAATAGACATACTTGTGTAGAGGCTGGATCATTTTGGTGTCTGTTTTCTCATAACTGAAGCTGAGTATCTTCAAGTTGTGCTGTGCGATTCTTTGGGTTGCTCTGAAAGAGTACTAACAGCTTTCTCACAGTTTTCCTCCGGGTTAGGAGAGTACTCTTAGCTTCAGAGTAAGTCATGTTTCTCTACTGCCTTTTTCCAAATAACAGGGTTTTTACAAGCTTGGACCATATCCCGTTTTTGTTTTTGTGTTTTTTTTAACATGCTGAACATGGGCTGTTCTTTCGTCTGGGAAAGGGTGAATTGTTTTGCTACCTTGACTTGAAACTAAACTAGATGTTGTGTGTGTGTGTACGTGTTTTTTCTCCATGTGTGTTTTGTGTTGCAGGGTGGTGGTGCTGGAAAGCAGGCCTACGGACAACCCTACAGCCCACAGCAACCTCTACATCCTGGCAGGCCATGAAAACAGCTACTGAGACATGCACATTAACATACGTGCACATAAAACACACTCTGTAGACACCCCAGCATTAGTACAGGAAAGGGAGTAAGCGACACACTCATCCCAACTCCACTTTTATCCCACCCAGCCTTCATCTTCTCACCTGGCTGAACTAGCAGTGTGTCTGGGAGATGTTCATCAGTGCACATGCGGAATCCCAGTTGCAGCATTTTATAAAGAACTGCAGTGTTATGTGTATCAGTGAAGTGTGTGTGTGGCGTTAGAGCAATGGGTTGTAGACCCGTTTCTGACAGGGTCAGGGTTTTAAATCTCCTGGCCTGAGGCCGCTTTAGGTTGGGATAGCCAGCTGAATCTCTGGCCCCTTCCCTCTACCCTGGATACGTCACACTGGGAACAATGTCTAGCACGGAAATTTGACTCCAACACTACTTCTCTACTACTACTACTTCTACATATGCTACTAACACTACCGCTACTGCTATGCTGTTTGCGCTAAAGCTTCACAGAAGGGCCATCTTGCACAGAAAACCTACCCTTCTTCTTCATTGCTCTCCTTCCTTTTTTTCCTTTCTTGTCCCTGTTTTTTTTTTTTTTAAAAACTACACCTCTATTTATTTTGGCATGACATGCTTTTAACAACCAGGATGACTTTCCTGTTTTTATTTGTTGTCTTTTTAAAAAAATAAAAAAAGAGAAAACCAACTAAAAAACTTTGCCACTTTCGCTAGCATCAAATTCCAATACTCATCACCACACAAGTGCTTAATTGACCTCTATTTAATTGTTGTAAATATAAGTGTAGTATTATTTTTGACAGAGACGAACACTAAAAGGGTTGTGTAGATAAGTGTGTGTATAGTTGGTCTGTACAACTGTGGAGACGAATAGAGAGACAAATAGGCACGTTGCGACAGTAAATTCACTTCCTAGTTCCTTGATCATGTGACTAGAGTCAAGAAATAAATACCCCTGCAGCCTCACAGGCGAACATCTTTAGTAATCTGATATTACTCTTGTAACGGTGTGGACCTCAGGATCAAATTGAGCAAACACAGGACGACGATTGGCCGTTTTTCATTCTCAACGCGTCGCTGTCATAACTTCCTGCTTGTTTTCATCACGCGACTGTCATCAGGGTGGACGAAAATGATCATTTCTGCTCGTTTCACTTTGTTTCTTCTTTTATTTTTTAATCAGAAATCTTTGTTTATTCTTTAGCAATATATATTTTTTTGCTATTTTTATTGAACCACTGGTGTTACAAATTTGCACAGAGAAAAATGTATTTCATAAACAAATGTGATGTCATTATAATATATGACCTTGTGTGTGTATGCACAGTGTGTATGTGTGTGCGCGTCTGTGTGCGTAGACATAGAATATGCACATATAAGTGTGCGTCATGTACAGATCTGGTCTTTAAGAAGTGACAAGTTTCTTGGCATATTTAA